>JAUMHI010000019.1:3187569-3198812 GCA_032359435.1 Enteromius unitaeniatus
AGGGCAGGTCTGAGGTAAGACACCAGTTCAGTCTGTGTGACACGCTGCTGTCAATCAACTATTGTGGGAGTGGCCTCACAGCGACATGCATTTGAGAATGGCTTGATTTCAGAAACTTATTTTTATTAAATCAAAAGAAAACTACCTGTGGATCTTCATCATTGTAGGTTGGTTGTGTACACACACTCCCAGCACACATTTCAGTCCAAACAGCTTGAAAAGAGCATGTGGCACCAGATGACCCCTTTAATTCTGAACTTTTTAATACTGATGTTCAGTCTCAAAACAATTTTGATTTACTATTTTTACTTTGAAGTCTTTCTGTTTAGTTGTTTCTATCTTCCCGTTGATTCCTATGTTTACTTAGTTTGATTTGTTGCCATAGTGTACATCATACATTTAAATTGAAATTAATTGAATTGAATTGAAATGTGTGTTTACATTGAAAACAAGGATCCTTAAATAATAAATACAACAATGCCAAACAATACCTGGACAGTAGAATGAGTTTGTGAGTCTGTGTTTTTGTGATTAAAAGATGTAAACAGATACACACCCTTTAACTCAATTTCCTTCCACAACCAAACCGTGTCAAACAGGGTTTTACAAGCCTGTAATCACGTATTTAGGATTAAGTCAATCAATAGCCATAAATGCATCAGTGATTTTGTGTTAGTTTTGTAGCATCAGTGAATGTCTGACTGTAAAGCGTCGCCTCCACTATTTGAACCATTGACCTGATTGTAAATGACTTCCAATAAAAGTCTTGCTGTAAAGGTGACTTTGGTAAAAGTGTTCAGAATAATAGTGAGTTTCAGAATGGACTTCTTAATACTGTAATTCTCTTATATGGCGCTTTACCATTAGCATCATATTGACATCCATATAGGAAAAATACGTTCTGTGTTCGAATTTGTACATGCTTCCTGAAATATGGAGCTGTTTTACTTCAAAGGAGCTACCAAAGATGATCATAACCGGGGTTCATTACACACTTGACAGCTAAAAGTATTCTTCTCACTAACATTTGGATATCAAAATGGAATAAAATGCCTAGAAAGTGTAGGTTATCTGATTACTTTAAAGGTCCATGAATATCTCTGTCAATTTGCAGTTTCTCCATCAAGCAGATACAATGCTGTTTACGGTGTATGTTTATACAACGTTTGGCACAAAGCTTATTGTGAGCATTTTGAGAAGGGTCTTTTTAATTCACTGATTTATAGTTTATTTAACTGGCTCTGTGAAAGACTTGCGTACTATTGAAAATGTCTCCTATTGTGCTCTACAGAGGTCTAGAAGGACTTGAGGATGAGTAAATGATGACATGTTTTTTTGTTTTCTAGGCCAAACTCTCTTTAAAGGAGCAGAATGTCTGATCTCTCGTGTGTGTGTGTGTGTGTGTGTGTGTGTGTGTGAGTCCCCGAGTGTGCAGTACATCAGGAAGGACCCTCATTTCCCCTGTCATTGTCTTCTCTTATGTTTTATCTCAGTGGCGGCTGCTGCTTTTGCCCGTTTTCCTGCCAGTGGTTTCGGCTTCATTTGCCGCTCTAATGAAGATTTAGAGGCTCTGGGGTCTCTGAAAAGAGAGATAGCGAGAGCAGAAAAGAAGGAAAGAAGTAGTAAGAGGAGGTTATAATGGCGATGAAATGCAGAAGTGAGAAATTTTATTTATTAATAAAATAATAATAAAAAATAATCTATTACTAATGTGAATTATATTATCCACCCAGTTCCTTTAAATATAGCTAAGCAAATATATAAGATAAAATATCTTTGTCAATGCACTTTGGCTTGAACAGTTTTTTATAACAGCACTGAATTAAGAGCTTAGATTTTATTATATATTTTTTTTGTATTCAAGTTTTAGAGAGTTGTTATGGAAACATGTTTCATCACAACACATCTATGTTCATCTATGACTCAAACTCATGATCTTTCCTGTAATATTTTCCAATTCCAATTTTCATTACTAACTGCAACGTTTACCTCTTGTCTATTACCCCGCTTATTATACGGCTACTTGCCACATAAGGGAAAAAACTGGACATGAATATGAATTTGAAACATTTTATTGGCATATTTGTTTTAAATAAACATTTTCATCCTTCCGCGAAATGATATAGTACCAGTTAGTAAGACAATTTATAACATCTACATATGAATAATATTAATTATTAATAGGAAAATGTTCCATTGTTAATTGTGGTTGTCCAGTGTTTGTCACAAGATGGTGCCAAACGGCGCGGAGGGATTTTAAACATACAAGTAGTACCGGCTATGCATTATTACTTTGGAGCGGTTATTATTTGAAAAGAAGGAAACTGCAAATGTCTGAACTGACCAATCAGGATCAAGCATTCCAGAGAGCCGTGGAAGAAGTACTATTAAAGCTGCCAATATACTAGTAATATATGAAAATAGTGAGAATTGGTCCGTACACTAAAGTATGTTAAATATTAAATACAGAACTATCCTTATTAAAGAATTCTGACTATTGGCTGCATCTCTTGTTGTGTCTTGGCAAGTCTTGAACCCCTTTCAATCCGATTGAAATCGGTCGAGGTGTTTACATGGAGACTTTTCAAGTCATTTTTTGGGGGTATATGTAAATTAAGCTACTGCTGACATCCAAAAAACAGATCGATGCCACATTTGAGTACATTTTTGGTGTGAACAAATCTGAAAAATCAGTCCCCTGTTGATATTGCAGTAGATTTTCATTCCATTTCGAAGCTTGTTTTGAAGGCTCACAGTAACAGTACGGGTACAGAGTCTCTCTCCTGCTGTGTTTTATGGCTTCATCTACTCTCACAGAGCACTAAGAACTGGAGGGCGGCCGTGGACCTGACGGGCAGACTGCTGACGGCTCACGGCCAGGGCTACGGCAAGAGCGGCCAGCCCACCAACCATACCACTGACTCCCTACAGGTGAGCAGAACCACTGATGCACCAGGGTCAGATGTAGCTTGTGTCAGGACTTACTGAAGACACACTTATCACTTGAATGGCAGCTAATGTAACGTTGGGAACACTTTACAATAAGGTGTCATTTGTTAACATTAGTTAACATTTATTAACTAACACTAACGAACAATAAACAATGCATTTAGTAGACTATTTATTAATCTTTGTTAAAGTTAGTTAATGAAAATACAGTTGTTTATTCATGTTAGTTCACATCAACTAATGTTAACAAACACAACTTGTGATTTTAATAATGCATTAATAAATGCTGTAGATGTATAGTTAATTCTTAGTTCATTTATATAAAATAAAATAAAGATGCATTCAACATTACTTTACAATAAGGTTGAATGCATCTTTATTTTATTTTATATAAATAACAAATAAAATAGAATTATATGAAATTAAATAAAATTATTCTATTAAAATCTATGCTGTAAACAAGTTAGGTCAAAAGCAATCAAGGATAACTTCCTTTTTACTTGCATCTATGTTACTAACTACAATTTTCGTCATGTAATCGGTAGCAGATTAAATTTTGTAAGTAATCTACCTGTTCTTATGACAAATCTCTCTAAATTATTAGTTTATGACATACACTTGTCTATTATAATTGTTTTCTTTAAATTAACATTAACCTGCAAGATGATTTTGGTATTATTAACCCACTGTGTGTAAGACTGAAGATGATGTGAGGTCAATATGGAGCAATTATTCGCTAGTTTCATAATGCCTGAAGTTTTTGTTAACTTCAGTTAGTTTTTGATTTTGTTACGAAAATAAACAAATAATACAATACAATAGATAATAATATTGTTAGGTGTCGTGGTTGTAGAAATGACAAACAAAAAGCTTCTTTTTAACGCATCAACAGACAAATTACATTAAATCAGCATTCAAGGACCGACAAGGGAGACTAGGAAGGACATAATGGAAGAACTGAAAACATCTGGGGAACTCAACTGGAGACTAATTAACTAATAACAAGGACAGGAATACCAAAAATGGGCAAAGTCGGACATGTGGGGGGTAAAAACAGAACAAAACACACAGAATATGTAACAAATATAAATGTTAAACTGTAAAAACCTTTAAAGTACATTATGCAGTCAGCAACATCTGTGTATAACACATTTGTTTTTTTGTGTTTTTTGTTGAATTGAGCAAAGTTGAATTAAGTATTCCTGTGCTGATGTCACTATTGCAAAAAGTATAAATTAATGTTAAGTTAAATAATTCAAACTAATGCAGATCTAAATGTGATTTTAATATTTGCAGTATGCAGCATTTCTGTGCATTTTTTTTATGTATATTTTGTGCAAAAGATAAACAGCTTAAAGAAGTATTCCATGTTTAAAATTAACTTAAAATATATGAATATTAAATATACTCTAAAAAACTAAAATCTTGGTTGAAGTGAGGCACATGCAATGTAAGTGAATGGAATCATGGAGGATGTAGAGGATCAGTGATGAACCTTTTGAATTGGACTAGATCCAACAAGCAACAGCATGAACCCGGAGAGATCTGAGAGCCCATTCCTTAAATCAAGCAGAACACACAACCTGTTAAACAACATGGGATCTTGAGCTGTTTCTCTGGCCTGAAGCAGGGCTGGCCTCGGTGTTTTAGAAGACAAGTTGGATCAAAGCCTCACGTGGCTCCACTCATACTTCTGCGGAGAAGAGTTACGCCAATACACTGCTGAACTGCACTTACAGAAAGAAGTCAATGTTGATTTGTTTTGTTGAACCAGGCTGTTCTCTTCTCTCTACAGCTGTGGTTCGTTCGTCTCTCTCTTCTGGCCAAGCTTAACCTTTTCCAGAACGCAGAGCTGGAGTTTGAGCCCTTCGGGAATCTGGATCATCCAAATCTTTACTATGAATATTATCCCACTGTTTATGCAGGAAGAAAGGGTAAGAGCTATTTAGCTACATTTCAGATGTAGGAGAACAGCTATGCACACAATACTGTTCAAGAAGTGCTTTTAATCAATCGTTTTATTCAGATAGGATGCATTAATTCAATCGATATGGAGAGTAAAGGCATTTATAAAGTTAGGTTTCTATTTCAAATAAATGCTTTTAAACTTCGTATTCATCTGTGATAATGAACAATAACATATATGATGGTTTCCACTTCCACTTATTCAGCACCAAAGCTGTTTTCATCTTTGATAATAATCATAAATGTTTCTTGAGAAGCAAATCATCATATTGGAATGATTTCTGAAGGATCACGTGACCCTAAAGACTGGAGTAATGATGCTGAAAAGTCAGCTTTGGTCATGGGGACAAAAAATGCATTTTATAACATTATTTACAAAGAAAACCAATTCCTGCTGAATTTATTAGAAACTGATGCTTGTAGCCACTGCTTATTTAATTAATATTGTGTCTAAAGTATTATTAGATGACTGACAACACTCAGAATAATGTGCTTTCTTTTTTAAATCTCTTTTTTTTATGTCATCATTATTACCTTTATTTGTTTTGTTAGTTATAATTTTAGTACTAAATTAAGAAGTATTAGATTACTTTATACATTTACTGTATTAATTTGGGACTTTGTTACAACATTGCCTGTGAGTCTAATGATAATTTGTTTTGATTATCATAATGTTATTGTTCTTACTGTATATTCGGTCAAATAAATGCAGCCTTGGTAGGCAGAAGTTACTTTCTTTCTTTTTTACTTTGTTTTAAGTCCCAATTCTCACAATTAACTACTTATTAACTATGACTTTTTACAGAATAAACCCCTGATTAGCTGCTTATTAATAGTTGCAGCTGGTCTGGTAAAATCTTCAGTGATTTAGTGTCTGTTTCTGCAGTGGTGTTCTTGACAGAAAATTGTGCATTGAGTTTTTGCAGAAGAGAAGGAGCATGCATTCGTGTCAATAATGTTTTGTTTTGCATGGTCTAGGCTCGATGGTGCCCTTCTCCATGCGTGTCCTGCACGCCGAGCTCCCTCAGTACCTGCAGAAGCCTCAGGAAACTCTGGACCGTCTCCACAGAATAAAGAGCGTCTGTCAGAAGGTGAGCTCTGCCCGACCTGAACTTTACACCTCAGCGCCCGCACCTGCTCGCAAATTGAATTAGCCTCGCTGTAATTAGTGTTGTAAAACTCCTGCTCCTGTCCTTTCACAGATCCTGAGTAACCTGCTGGAGGGTTTGGCCGAGGACGGGAGTATGATGAACCTCACGCAGGACAACAGGCTAGGTACAGACCACTCAAACCTCTCCTCCGCTTGAAGTGCAGGTTAAAAACACAGTGCTGTTGAGTCCAGCAGAATGGAAAACCTGTCACCTTTCACTCACCTCCAAGTCATCACCCTTCAAACTAGTTATTTATGAGAGTTCGTATAAGTGAAGATAATTAAATTACAGGCACAGTCGTTTAAGAGATAGACTAATAGCTTAGTTTATGACTAATAGACATAAATAGGGAAAATATCATCATAAAAAAGAAAACTCTGCTCATTATGTCTGTTTGAGGTCAAATAAAATGTATTATAAAATGTATTAAATATAAAAATACATTTAGTTCAATAAATAAATGAATGTAATGTATTTAAAACTTTATAATCCAAAGCGACTTTAAATGAAGACAATAGAAACAATCAAAACCAACAAAAGAGCAACAACATGACATCTCATAACTGATATTATATATAAATGTATTCAATTTACAAACACAATTTTCTTAAAGATATTTGTGTGTTTTTGTGTATACATAAATAAATAAATATACACCGTACACACACATATATCATGTAAACACAATCTTTATTTTGGATACAATTAATCGCTTGACAGCACTAATATATCAAATTTTGCTTTTACCCAAAATGTATTTTAAGCTTGGTATTTACTTTCCTGTGCCTTGTTCGTTTTGTTTAAATGAAATATATGTTCAGTGTGAAAAATACAAATACTTTGTCCACTTTATGTAATTAGTAGGTACTTGTTATTTTTAAACATCACCATACACCCCCACTTTTAAACTTTGAGGCTCTAAGCTTTGTCTGCTCTCTAAAACACCCTGAGAAGGAGCCATAGATGGCAGCATAAGATCCTGTCTCGAGCGATCCATCGGAGTTGATAGCTGATGCGTCTGGAAGTCTTGCACGCTCCATTGACTTCCTTGCATGTTGTTTTGGGGAGAAGACGGAGATAAAAACATGCTTCAGCGCAGCTGCCATCTGAGGGTCTGGCAGTGATGTACAATTGGTAGGCGGGGTTAAACAGGCAGTGATGTAGAATCAGTGGGCGGGGCTTAACAGGCAATGAAATATACTCTATGGGCGGGGCTAAGCAGGCAGTTATGTAGAATTGGTAGGTGGGGCTAAACAGGCAGTGATATGGAATCAGTGGGCGAGGCTAAACAGGTAGTGATGTTAAAGCAGTAGTTGATCATCTTCTGTGGAGGCGGTGCTTATCCACACTATTACATCATAAAGTAAATAATTTCACGAGCTGTGGTTTTGGCAGACTGCCTTCAATATCAGCTGTTTCTGAGTTCTGAAACGTACAGGATGATTATGTAGATCAATGACCTATTAATAATAAGAATATATTTTATTTATAATGCGCCTTTCTAGCACCCAAAGCACAACAACAATACAAAGAACAAAAAATGGTACAACATACAAAAATACAATATAAAACAACAGAATAAAATCAAGTGAATACAGCAAAAGGAACAACAAATCATGGTAAGCAACTGTAAAAAGATGGGTTTTCAACATTTTCTTAAAAATACTTAGTGTAGGGGCACATCGAACGTTCAGAGGAAGCACACCCTCTGTCCCATATTTTTTTAATTTAGAGAGGGGCTGATAAAGAAGAAGAGAGTCTATAGAGTGAAGGGGGCGAGAAGGCATATATAGGGTAACTAAGTCACTGACATAAGATGGAGCCAGTTCATGCACTGCTTTATAAGTTGAAACAAGTGTTTTTTGAACTGGAAGCCAGTGCAAGTTACAGAGAATACCACTAATATGCTGCCTTGAGGCCGTATGAGTAAGAGTATGTGCTGCTGAGTTCTGAATATACTGTAGCCGCTTTATGGATTTTCCTGGTAGACCAATAAAAAAGAGAATTGCAATAGTTAATTCTTGAGATGATAAAAGCATGGATAAGCTTTTCAGTGGCAGGTGTAAAAAGGAAAGGATTAATCCTAGCAATATTTCTAAGATGGTGACATGCTGATTTGGTAGCACTCCTAATATGAGCCTGCAGTGTCAATAATATAACATAAATATAACACTCAGATTGCGAGCTTGTAAAGCTGGCAGTACACAGCTGTTATCCAGTTCCAGATTAAAACTACTACATTTACGGATGGCTGCTGGTGTACCAATAAGAACCTCAGTGTTAGAGCTATTTACTTTGAAAAAGTTGTAATGCATCCATACTTTTATATCTTGCAAACATTCAGATAGAACGGCAGAACTAACTGTTACATACTGTAAGATTGTGAAGTGATGTAGATTTGTGTGCCTTAAGCATAAAAGTGGTAACCAAGACAATGTTTTCCGATGATTTGCCCCAGTAAAAGCATATAAGTGTGAAATAGGGCTGCACGATTTGGGAAAAAATGTCACATTGCGATTTATTAAGGTCTAAATTGCAATTTGTGATTGCGATACAATATATAAGTGGTTTGACTCTGCCAGTATAAAAACACAATTGGTGCGCACAGCTTCTGCTATTCACACGTGCTGCTTAGGCGTGCAGTAAAACCGGCTTGTTTAACGCGACACTTAATTCGTGCAGCACTAGTTTGAAACAATATAAGGCCCCAAAACAGAACCCTGAGGAACACCATATTGGGCCTGAATAAATTCTGATTTGTTATTTCCCAAAACAAACTGTGATCTATTTGAAAGGTAAGATCTGAACCAATCAAGCACAGTACCAGAACTCGGGTCCAACAAAACCAAAATGATAGAGGCACCAGAATCCGCTGAAACCAGGAGGTCATTCATAACAAGTACCAAGGCAGTGACAGTACTGTGCCCTGACCTAAACCACATTAAAAAGAACTGTGCCATGAAAACACATGCCAGATTTGAAATGGGCCTGTAATTAGATAAAATATCGTAGACCGTAATTGTTGCAAATGTAGAGAACAGTACCATAGGATACTAAGTGGAAGGACCTCAGAGAATACAGAAATTAGGGGGAAAACAATAGACTTATAGACGTAAATAGATTCTATTTTTTCCCCAAAATTTTTGAAACTTATTACACTGCTGAACAGAAAAACAAGTAGGAGTAGTAATCAGCTATTGCCATCTTAAGGGCCTCACCATATAGGATTAAGTGTTCATCATACATGAGCTTGTGAACTGTTAGACCTCATTTTTTATATTGCTGCTGAAGTTGCCTGTTTTTGACCTTGAGTACTCTAAGCTCATTTGTATACCAAGGAGGTGATTTTGGGAATGAAACAACACATTCCTTCATGGGAGCAAGGATATCCAAAGTAGATGATAAAATGGAATTATAATCCTCAACAGTGCAACTTGTTGGATGCTCAGAAATCAAACTTTCAGGGTCAATACTATTACTATACGATTACACTCTTCTGAGAAGAACATCTTGTAGAAGAAATAGGTATATAGAAAGTTAGAAGCTTATGGTCACTAATACAAATCTCATGGCTATCTAGCTGTTTGATGTCAGTACTAACAGAACACACCAGATCAAGTATGTGACCTTTGTTATGGGTAGGAAAATTAACGTGCTGAATCAAGTTTTAAAAAATCAAGTGTTTTCAAGAAATTTGAAGTCTGATAACAAGTTAGATTGTCCACATGGACATTAATGTCACCAATGAGAATCATAGCCGAACAAACAGGACTAACCAATGCAAGGAGTTCAGTAAGTTCTTCAATATACAGTGGATTTGTTTGACAAATACAGAAAAAATCTTTCTTTTTGGCCAGGATAATATCATGGAGTAGTGCAGTCTTTTTATTCACTGAACGAGCATTAAAATGCACAAAGTTCAAAGATTTAAAACACACTTTCTCCGAACAGCTAATAATTATTGGAGGATAAGATAAGATCTATCAAAAGATCAAGGGAATTTTGTTTTCTCAGTTCATGACCCATATGATATTCCCGTATTTGAGGAATATTCTCATAATTCTGGTCTGTGTGGCAGGAGTGAAGGAAGTATGATGTTGTGTCGGTCTGTGTGGTCACACAGCATTAGTACTGAGACACATGCACTGAAGTCTGTTCACACACACACACACACATATGAGATCAGATTGTCTCGCTGATGGGGGTCTAAAGTGAGCCAGAGGGGGGAAATAAATGTGATTGTCACTGTGCCTTTTCCTCCTGCACTATAATTCCCGCCAGCAGACAAATAATTGATGGTTTAGAGCCGGGAAAAGGAGGGAAAGGCTACAATTTCCAATTCTATTCCATTTGCTCAGTCTTTCTCTCTCTCCGCTCTGTGTTTCAGCCTCCATCAAGCTGTGGAGGTCACGTCTGAGCAGGGTGATGTACTCCATGGCCAACTGTCTGCTAATGATGAAGGTACGTGAGTGGAAGAGCAAGAAAACAGATACTCGCATTCATATCTGACCTGAATCATATCTGTGCTCATGCACAGACTCTAGAGTTAGAGAGTACAGGCTTTCTTTCAGGCAGATGCCTACTGAGAAAATAGCTTTTCTGATTACTGTTCTACTGGTAAACCTGTGTGTATGCACACATAGCCTTCTATATCTTTGTATTGTACCCGCCTGTCAGTAGCTGAAGAAATGCACGTTTTTTGCAAGTGATCATGTTCAACAAGTGCCATCTGCTGGCCAAAGACTGTAGTGAGACACCAAAGAAACTCACAAACGGGAATCATAATTTTAATTTTAAGGTGCAGCATAATTATATTCAATCATTTAAATTTAAAGAAACTTAAATTCTTAAATTGTTGTCAATTCTATTCATGATTTATGTTAATGTGTGTGTGTGTGTGTGTGTGTGTGTGTGTGTGTGTATATATATATACATACAGTGGGTATTATAGTACTCAGAGTAGTATTCAGAACCACTTCACTCTTTGTTATATTGCAGCCATTTGCTAAAAAATTTTTTAAAGAAATGTTTACAGATTTATTAAAAAAGAAAAACTGAAATATCACATGGTCTTAAGTATTCAGACCCTTTGCTGTGGCACTCATTTCTTCTGATCATCCTTGAGATGGTTCTACACCTTCATTTGAGTCCAGCTGTGTTTGATTATACTGATTGGAC
>JAUMHI010000019.1:3206322-3225882 GCA_032359435.1 Enteromius unitaeniatus
ACCGGATGTGAAGAGCGACTTTCGGGAGCAACAGCCAATAGGAAAGAAGACCATAGTGCTCATGTGATTATACTCCTTACAGCCCAGGCAGTGATAGAGGAAAAATTAATCCTTGCTTGTTAGCAATTTTCCTGTTTTATACGATATGTCCCTTCCCACATACAGGCATGGAAAGGGGTGGCCGATAGTATATAAACGTATATAAACAATGCATACTATGTATTTCAATTACATTTCATCGTAAATTGTATATATGGTAATAACAGAAATAATTATCTTGTGTGTGTGTGTGCGTGTGTGAATGTTATTTTTCCCTTTTTTAAGTTGAAGAATGCAAAAAATGGAAAAACCTTCGTGATATGTATAGAAGAGAGTTAAACAAAATAAAAGAAAGAAAAATTTGAAGTTAAATTTGAAATACACAGAATCATCGTTAAGGCACAGTGCCGTCAGGACGTACGGTACAGATAACACACCCTTGAGGGGACGCCTTTGTAGTCCTGTACCCTGCAGCTTTATTTAAAATGTGTTTAGTGTTTATATTGTTTGTGTTTGTTGTTTATTAGAGCGAGGTACAGCTCACAAGGTCCAATTTCAATATATTACAGTTTACACACATGCAACCTCATGCAGTTCTGAGAAAAAAATTATATTTTAACTTTTAAGGCATTTTTTCAAATACATTTTTCAAAATAAATCTATATTTTTTCCCCCTGCACAAGCAGGTGGTACTCGCCATGCCGACTCCGAGCCTGAATGGATTTATGGACCCAGACAGAACTGCGTTTGCTTTTTTGCCGTAGATAAACGCATGCAATGAAAAAAAGTACTCTCTTTTTCTCATTCATTTTAGCTTGTAGTAATATTTGCTCAGTATACCTATATTATATTTGGTCTTTTGCCTCCAAAATGTTTGTATTTAGCGGCAAGAATCCTGACTCGCTGTCAACAATGACGTTACTAAGTGACCAGTAAAGAGAACGCCCACTAGCGACCTGGTCGCCAGCCTCTGGCGACATGCAGTGACAGAAGCTTTGGTCGAAACCTAGTTACTAATCTTATTGTGTTTTTGCTATGAAGGTAATAACAGTTTACAACCTCTTGTCTTGATCATATTTAGCCCGCTGTCCTCGATGGGTGGCTTGTACGGTGACCAAGAGAGCTCAACGTGCTCAACTTAAGAAAACACAGGCAAACAACTGCGCTTTTTAACATGATTTCTTAATGCATTTTATCATTATTACAATACATTTCTTACATACGGTTCCTTTGATGAATGATTTTAATGAATCTTTGCAAATCGTCTTTCCTAATAATGTGCTAATTAGCAAGTTTCACTAAAAGATCCTCTAAGATCCTGTCTTTAGATCCTCTAAAAGTGCCTCGGAAAAGAGGGGCGGGGTCAGCGGAGCTGGTGAAGATTTAAGGGGGAAGTACACAGAACAGAGTGATTTCTAAAGAGCTGTTTTTGACAGGGGAAAATGAGCGCTTTTTACACTATCTTTGAGAAATTTGAAAACAAACTATATTACAAACTTTCCATTAAGATCCTAAAGATTCATATTAGCTAGTGGACAATTGGCTTTGTATGACTCCTTTAAGAAAACATCTTCATCTGTTTGACAACACAGGCGCTGCAAATTCTCTCAACGCTACCAAACACAGAAATACTCAGCAAACGCACAAACTAGCTGCAAACAGCACGGACCAGAACGGAAATGTTTCAGGGGGACCTCAAAAAGTGACAAATCCATCTGAGAGTAACTCTAGCTAACATAGCATTAAAATAATGTTTTTCGATGCTCAAGGTTCCCCCCTTTTCATGGGGTGAGGGGTCCTCCGTTGTTTTAAATAGGAAATCCTTAGCATCAATATGCCGCTGCAATATTTTTTTTATTTTATCATCATAATTAAATATATTGGGTAAAAACATTGGCATTATTGCATACATGTAGGGGTTTGATTTTCCAATGTAAACAGTCAAAACAGTTTTATTTAAGTAATATTATTTACACATTTATAATATACCGTCATCATTTATTTGAAAGATATTAATATTCCAAGTCTTCTGATGCAAAACGATTGATTTGTGAGAGGAATAGACGCGGTCTCCATCTTCCGTGTACTTCCTGTCTGTGAGTGATTTAAAAAAAATGCTGCTGCAAGAATGCTTATGTCAACGTTGGTTGTGAAATGTCATTGGCTCTTGCATGTCTCGTGATCGATTGCATCTTGCTGTTATGAAATACCATTGGTTCTTGTTTATCTCGTGAACGAATGCGTCGTGCTACCAGACGTGAGTATGTTTTCTGAATGAGAAGACAGAGCATGAATGGAGCAGGATAATTTTTAGCAATTAAAGTATTTTAGTGATTTTAGTGATTAAAACCTTGTGTTTTACTCTTCTCTCTTACAAGGTGGGGATGGGGTTTGGTGCTAAAACTAAAAAAATGTATAATAAATTTATATATGCATGCAAACCATTACATTAAGCCAAACACCTGAAAACAACAGAGTACTCCTCGAAAAGTGAGCGAAAAGTTACCTTGAGCGTCGAAAAATGACACAAAACTGTTTTGACCAAGCGTCAAAATGTGACAAGTTAGAGTGAGACTGTGTTGGATCAAATACGGTAGCTAATAATGCACATTTCAAAAGTCTCCTTGGTCTTAAAAGTTTCTGGTCGTGGAGTCTCTTGTAGTAAGTGTTTGATGAGACACTGATAATGTGCTGCAGGGGCTCCAGGAACAGGCCTGAGAAGCTCTGAAACAGACAAACAGTTCAATCAGTTCCCCTGACCCAAAGTCTATTAAACCCTCTGATGCAGCTCAATCTGATTTGTAACAAGGACCTGATTAATTAGCTTAGTAACAAAATTAATTATTTTAGTCACAAATAGAGTTTGCCTTTTAATCTGTTTAAAGAAATGATAGCAGTTTATGATGCATCAGCAGAATTGAGTTACAGTATCTGCACCGTACTTTATCACTGCTTCACCAGCAGCTTCTGTCGCTTGAATCGAGTACTCTCGAGCCCTCACTGAACATTTGTGAACAACTGAATTTAAAATGAACATGATTTTTTTCTCCTGTTGAGTAACATTAGCAAAAGCTGAGGATAACGTTGTTGCATAACTTAACATTTACTTCCATTTCACTTTCAGGGAGTCTTACATTTAACGGACTTTACAATAAAGTTATATTAATTAACGTTAATGTATTAATTTAATGCACTAATTATGATTAACTAACAAAGGAGCAATACCTTTATTAATATTAATACATTTATTAATATTTTTAGCATCAATTAATAAATAAAGTTTTGAAAAATAAAATAAAAACATCTCCACCTCCTGGATCAAACTGTTCTAATTACTCTTACTGTGGTTAGAGAATGTAATGATATAATTGCTGTTACACGAGTACTTAGTCAAGTAAAAAAAGGTGTTGTTACCAATGTCCTGTTACACATTTGTACTTACACACACCATTCTGAGGGTTGTTACATGAGTGTAGTTACACAAACATTACAGCTGTAGATACTATGTTCCAGTGTGTACTTACAATGTGGTTACATACTACTACTGTACATATCTAGTTACTATGTAAGTACACAGGTATTAGAGACACTTAAAGTGGGACTAAAACTATGAACTCAAATACTCAAATATTGTGATATGTAAATGCTAAAGTGATACATAACAGCAGCATTTATGTTTTATTGATGGCAATGACCCGATATGCTGTTGCTTGCAGTAATTTATTAATTTTTTAATTAATTAATTTTAAATCTATTTTTTAATCTTCTCACTATCTAAGTTTTAGTAAATACACTATATGGCGCATTAAAGTAACGGTCTGGCTTCTATGAAACAAAGGGATGCAAATAACAGCTTAGACATTGTCACTAGGAACAAATAATCAATAAGAGAAAAGATACAACACTACAAACACTCTATTCCAGAGAAATGCAGCAGAACGCTGATCTGCGAGCAGTTTCCGCCTGGGTTACAGGGTTCAGGCCTTAAGTGAGCAATCAATCAACCGCTCATGGCCACTGCCCAGCACAGACCAACATGAGAACAGACATGAGATACACTGCAGGTAATAGAGACACCAACTCAAGACACGTATAACAGAGGTCAGGGACTCACACCATATTTCTCCCCGTTATGGAAGATGCACACACTACATAACTTAATTCTAAGGCCCAGTCTCCTGTTAACAACCTTTAATGGTATTGACTCTGAATACCGGTCCTGTTGACCGTTTTAAAGGATAAATTCCAGGTCGCTTTGGTAAATCTATCACTCTTTGACAGAAGAAGAAAAATAATGCTGTTTCAGCAGTAAACACATTTTCTGTAAAGTACTTTCTGGTGAAATAAAAGTGTGAGTGAATCACTTTTGATCTACACCGAGGTAATTATCATTATCAGACAGTGATGTCATGAAGAACCCTGATGATGTGACTTTCTTAAATACGATGTTAGAAAGTTCAAGCCGTTATTTCTGCAGGTGGAAATGTCACAGCATAATGGGTTGGACACTAAGTGCAGGGCAGACAAATTCTTTTAGTATGCATATACATGACAGGCTAATTTTAAAAACCCTGGCACAATACAGTCTCTATGGCGATTTGCAATGTATTTTACATTTTGGCAATGTGGTGGATAGTTCATATGAATTTGTACAATGTCATATTTTCATATGATCTGCTTGCATTTAGGGGTGGGGGCGCCACTTCACGCATTATATATATATTTTTTTTCTCAGTTACACTTTATTTCAGTAGTGCATTTTAGACATTTTACTAACAGTAACTTGTCAACTAGCAGTCATTAGAGTATTAGTAGACTGTCTGCATCAAACACTTTATTTTGATGATGAGTCCAGAAACATTTTAAGTATTTGTACTTCTTCTAATAACCATAAATCTACACTAACAATTTACTCTGAGAATCAGTAGACATATAGCTGACATGTAGTTACTTATAGACTATAAATATATATAGTCAGTTGAATGTCTAAATAGAACTATCAAAATAGTCTAAAATGTTTTTAAAGGACTACTTCATCAAAAAAATTTAATTATGTTATTAATTACTCATCCTCATGTCATTCCAAACCAATAAAACCTTAGTTCATCTTCAGAACACGGACTGTTTTACTAATGTTTTTGTTACGTTTTCTGGACCTGGGATCATTTCAGTTCTATTGCTGTCTATGGAGGGTCATATAGCTCTCTGATATCATCAAAAGTATCTTCATTTTTGTTCTGAAGATGAACATGGGTTTATTATGGGTTTGGAATGACATGAGGGTGAGTATTAAATGAATTTTAATTTTGAGGTGAACTAACCCTTTAAAGTGCCCCTATTATGCCTTTTATGCAGTGTCATGTAGCTGTATGTGAACATAAACTGCAAAGTTGTGACGCCAACAGTGCACAATAAATAAAGTTATTGTCTATTTAAAAAAAAAGAGAGTAAGCAATTAGAATCTTTTTCTGTTACGGACCAACATCACAAAGTAACATATTTGCATAATGTCCGCCCACATTCTACGTCGCATACAAAGTGCCTGCCCACAAACAGTACAATTTCCACATGGATTCCACATGGATCATGTCGAGAAGACGCTGTATCCTGTGAGGGTACATTTGTTTTATATGCCCTTCTGAAAGATGAATCTACAAAGAATGAGTGATTAACATTAATTTTTTCAACAACACCTCAGCTGTACAGTCTCTTGTTGCATCATTTTACTGATGACTGCTTTTCCAATCTTAAAGAACAATTATATTACCAAATGCTTCGCCTTAATAGATGGACCAGTGCCCAGTTTATTTGGACCAGCTTGCTTCTCAGAACTTCTACCTGGAAGTATGATTAATAATTGATGATTGTATTTTCTAGCGATTGTTCAAAGTATTTGTGTACATTATGTTGTGTAGCAACATTTCTGTTGTTCAGCTGTGGGCCTAATTTAGTTGTGACATTGTGATTGATGCAGCTTGACTGTCTGTCTGTCTTATTAGTTTAAATAATGATAAATGATGTTTAACGCAGTGTTGTGCATTATACAATGCTAAAGTTCACAGCATAGAGGTGTGCCCGATTCGCTTACAAAAGCACTTTCCACGGTAGTCCTTGCTAACTACAGTAGTTGACATATTCTTTCAGAAAGCACCACTAATAATGTCAGAAAGTGTACCACTGTAGCGGTAGACCAATTATAAAGGACTGCGCCATCTGACCAATCACAGCAGTGAGGGCTCACAGGAAGGAGGGGTTTAGACGAACTGATTCTTCATTTACGAATCATTTAGAAATTGAGTAAAATTAAATCTATTTTTGGAGAAAACTAAAGTGTTTTTTGACCTTCCATACAGTACATGTAAACCCGTTTTGAGAGACTCAAAAATCAATATTAGCAACCTTTAAAATGGCATAATAGGGGCACTTTAGTAATCAAAATGTGTTAGAATGACTTGCACTTGTATGGATTCATTGTAAACTGCATATGACCCTAGATGTCTAGAGCTGTGATTTAGAGCATGCAATGCCACTGAATTTGTCTTCAGTGTTTTTCATTTCCAAAGATTTACTTGAAGGACAAAGCAAGATAAAGCCTGTTTTGTTCATTTCCCTTTATTTGTGAGCTAACCATCATCCATTTCTGGATGTGACACAAGAAAAACAATCAGTCTCATCAGTTTTAATTGTTATTGCTGTGGTGTGTGTCGTCTGAAGCAGTGTGTGTGAATCTGTACCTCAGTGCTGACTTTGAGACAGTGTCTCTCTCTGTACACATGTTCTCCTCTCACTTAAGCTGAGATCGATCGCATCCAGAGTTTCCTCCAAAGCCAGCGATACTCTCAAGGTCTGCCCATCACGCCAGCTGGCTCTATCGATTTCCATCAGTGATGAGCAACCATTAGCATCAGGGAAAACGCTGAGCAAAGAAGCCCTTCTTACAAACCTGCTGTAGGCCAAATACTGGACAGCGTGCCCAGCTCAACACGGATGAGTTCCTTCATGAGAGTCTTTAAAATTTCATGAAGGCAATTGAGGAACAGAGCCAGGCCTTTATTTCACAGAAGAACATGCTTTTCAATACAGGACTTATTACAGAAATAAGATGCTGAAGTGGGAACTGAATGTCAGGTTTTCTAGTGATGGGTCATTCATGAATGAGGCATGACAAATAAACAAAATACTTGACTGGCAAAGTAATCCTTTATGTTCTTAATAAATTATCTATGGCTATGTTATAATGATTTCCTCATTCGAATTACAATCAGGATTACTTCAGGGGATCTGGCTGTTGACATTTAACAGCCATTTAACATCACTGTCATCATAAATGAAATGGCTTTAATAAAAATAGGTTTGAACAAGAGAGTCTTAAATTGATCTGATCTTCTCATCCCTAACTGCATGCTGTAAAAAAACAACATGTATTATAGTTTAAATTTATATTAAATAGTATAATTTGAACTTAAGGGCGCATTTTGAGCCACTTAAGTAGGACATATAATTAAACATGATATAAAATTTTATGTAACCCACTATAAATTATAATTAAGTACTTTAGATGTGCTTATGTCAGTCAACACATCAAAATAAGTGTACTTCTTTAAACCACAATAATATATTAAAATAAAATATAAAAGTAAACAAGACCTAATTTTGGGAGGAGCATATACGAATCAACCGCAGCTGGCACCACATTCAATCTTCTCATTTCATCTGTCCAATCAGATCCATCTTACCCACTATAAATAAACCCATTTCCTTCCCTTCCGCATCTCATCTTTTGTGCATGATCTCGCTCTGCCTGGCAAGCCGCCTAAACTCTGATTACTCGTCCAAGCTCGATCAAGAGGATCCAGCTCCCCTTTCAGCCCAGCCAGCCACCGCTCCGCCAGAATTCCACCTCGGCACACCAAATTGTCCACCTTCGATCCTGACTCTGTGTAACTTCTAATCAAAAAGAACTGAAGCTAAATTCATGATCGGCCCCTCCCCTCCCTTCAGCATCTTTCCCATTAGCCCAATCGGCTTTGCTACCCAAAATTGTCTGCCAAAAACTCAGATCATTGATCTCCCTTTCTCTCATAATTCTACTACTCTCAGCAACAACAGACAATTATCCCTCCATTACCATAACGTCCTTTGGCATCCAATGGCTGAATCTATTTTACTTTGCAGTTTGCCTTACCTTCGGTCGCAAAAGCAGTCCCAAGATCTTCAACATGCTTTCCGAAGTACAGTACATGTTGAATTCTATCAAATAACTATCAAATCCACCATCATTCACTTCCTCAACGACTTCTCATCTCCCCTCACCAAGCCATCCCAGCCGCTGACTTGAGGAAAGTCCTGGAGATCTTCACATTTCTGGGTATTAATCACGACTCTCAGAAATTCCAAGCTTCCCTTCCAAAACAAAAGGTTGACAGGATCATTCTGATTGCTTCTAATCTCCTTACCAAACCTCCATGCTCCAAAAGAGAACTTCTGTCAGTTCTAGGACACTTAAACTTTGCCATGCGTATAACCCTGCAAGGCTGGCCCTTCATTTTCCACCTCTTTACTCTCACCTGCTCAGTCCCATACCTTAAAGACAAATCCCCCTATCAGCCCCTTGCCTCCACAAACTGCAGATCTGGGTCTCATTTCTTTCACAATGGAAAGGCAATTCCTTTTTCTACCACGATTTCCTAGCTGAACCAGTAGACATCATCAACGCAGCCCATTCTGTCGGTTTCAGAGGTTTCTATTGCAACCGATGGTTCACCTCACCCTGGCCCCTCCAGTTTACAGAAATTCCCCCTCACATAGCCTTGTGATTGCTGACTTTCTTTCTCGTTTTCTTTTTCAGAAATGCAAGATGCTGGCCCCAAATGCAGACCCACAGCCGACCCCAGTACCTCCTTACTCGCAGCTTATATACCCATGAATCATCCCCTCAGACCCCTCTCATCATATGCTCCAAGCAGTGGCACCCAGAACCCTCCAATCCAACCTTACAGCCTGGAGATCTTTTAGATCTTTCCATTCACGCTACAACCTCCCATTTCTCCCTATTACCCATAACCTCCTTCATCTCATTTCTCAACTCTCACAAATCTCTCCAAGATAACTCCATCAAAGGCTATCTGAGCGGCATCCAGTTCTTTTACACTTCAGTTTTAA
Source organism: Enteromius unitaeniatus (assembly GCA_032359435.1). Classification (NCBI taxonomy): domain Eukaryota; kingdom Metazoa; phylum Chordata; class Actinopteri; order Cypriniformes; family Cyprinidae; genus Enteromius; species Enteromius unitaeniatus. The sequence goes on from JAUMHI010000019.1 coordinate 3,215,524, forward strand.
TTCTTTCTTTTATGGATCCATCACTCCAGCCATTAACAATGCCCTCCTTATCAAAGGCATTCAAATAGAGAACCGGCCCAGGCCCGATCCCAGACTCATTACCCTAGAAATCTTAACCCATTGCATCTATACCCTCCGCAGAGGCTATGCAACCCCCTAAATCGACTGACCTTAGACACCATGTTTTCCTTAGACTTCTTTGGATTCCTAAGGTGTTCAGAATATACAGTTAACTCACCATTCAATCTCCTTATCCACCCCTCTATTTCAGACCTCTCTACTCAAAGCAGTGAAATGGCCACATTCTTCATCAAACAAAGCAAGACTGACCAGTTCAATCAAGGGCACTACATGTACATCTTCCATCTACAATTCCCAATCCAGCCATAGCACACCATGCAAACATACTCATCATTCAGACGCTCTTTTGCCTCCTCCCCCTCAGAACCGCTGTTCATAGATGAATTCAATCTCCCGCTTCAAGGTTCTAGTTTCAAAAAACACCTGAAAACTGTCCTCCTCCTCTTTTTATCCGGAAAGGTTTTCATCCCACTCCTTCAGAGTTGGTGCAGAGAGCAACATCAGCAGCAGAGAAATCTCCCAACCAAATCCAGATGCTAGGTCGATGGTCTTCTGAAACATACAGAAATTACATGAACACCGACCCAGCTATCATCCAACGAGCCATGCAGACCCTTATGAAAAATGCCTAAGCAAGGGGCAGTGCCAGTCCCACCCTTCCAGCTATTAAAACCCTCCAACCTCAACCTTTCTCTAATCTATTCCACCTCCACAAAGGTTTCTAACCTCAGCAGAGGTTTCACCCCCAGCCTTTGCAGAGGACTAACACCCTCACCTACGCAGAGGTCTTTTCTCATCTATCCCACATCCGCAAAGGTTGCCCTCCTCTGCAGAGGTCTCTACACTCCCGCAGAGGTCTTTCTCTCATACTATCCTGCCTCCGCAGAGGCTCCCCTTCCCTACCTCCGCAGAGGTCTTTCTCTTAAAGCTATGCCACCTCCACAGAGGTTTCTTTCCCTTTCCCTTTGGCAGAGATCTTCTCTAAAGATATCCCTCCTCTGCAGAGTTTTTTTTCTCCTAACATAAGACAAGCTCTATGCTACCATCTCTGGTAGGGTAGCAGAGGTCGCTTTACTAACATCTCCTCCGCAGAGGTCCCGATTCCCACCCCACCAAGGCTTATCCAATCTCCTATAGATCGCCGCACCAATACCCCATTTATATTGTATGTTGCATTTTTTTATCTTACAATCTACTAACACATGTCTCTGTCTTCACCAGCTGGTCGTCGGACAAACTGGCCCCCCAGACCCCGTCCTGGTTCCGGCACACCCTTCACAGAAACATCTCATCCCAGAACCAGTTCAACCCAAAGAGTGTGCGGACTAAACTTACCCTTATTTTACCTGTTCAGCATCTTCTTCTCCACATATTCTATGGGGGGCTCGTATATTCGTATTGGCTGCCTTTAGCATTTTTGGGGGGCACACGGGTTCTGAGCCAGACGCCACATTGCCCTCGCTAGGGTTCAGATCACTAGGGCTCCACCGACCTCCTTGCTTGCCCCTCGGACAGCACTCCAAACTCACTTACTATTTATTATGAGGAAGTGCAAACTCGTGAAATAATTATATACCTTTAAGTATGCTTGTGTGGCCTTTTATATTGTTAACATTATCTACAATATATCTATATTCTTAAATATGCTTTTAAGATTAAAGTTCACTACAAGTGCACATTCAATGCAATTAAGCACATTTCTTTTTCACAAGGTTAATGGTGGATGAGGACACTTGAACACCATCAGCACTAAACCAAGCAGAGTATCAGCTTCTATGAATTAGCGTTTGTCATGTATCTGTCCTCTGACTGAATAATTTACCACTTTTCTAGGACATGTAATCTCCACTGCATCTCCACTCTCTTCAGCACAGTAATGCTGCCAGACACACATACTCCAAATCTGGAATGTATTGCATTTCCTAAATTATGATTTCCTTCATATAATGTGGCAATGTAATTCCATATTCTGCATAATCCCCTGCAGAATTTAGTAAAATCCATCTATCCATATTCACCAGGACTGTCTTCTGTATAGGATCAAAACAGAAAATGTACTGCATTTACATTTATACTCAATAGACTCTGTCCTTAGAGCATCGTCAAATTGTGATTTATTTTTATTGTATTGTTTATTTGTGTCTGTATGGCAATTTTTGGGACTGTAAGGCACTTCTGTTTTATTTATCTCTAACATTTATTTTTTGAATGCTTTATATGATATGTCTATATACAATATAATTTTTAAAGCAGCTTTACATTGACAGGAAAATAATTGTTAATGCTGCAAATTTAAAAGCTCAATTTTTTGAAAACATACACAAAACATGTAACATCTTTGAACATGAATAACTTTCATTTTCTCTGCATAATCCAGTCTTTACCTTGGGTTCTTTTGTCCTTGTGTCAAACATGAAATCAGCCCTTGTTATCCTCATCCCATCATCATCATCACACAACATTTACGAAGAAGGTGCTTGTCACACTCTCAAAAATAAAGATACTTCACAATGTCATAAAATAACCTTTTTGTATAAATGGTTTCATTAATAACATCTGAAGAACCTTTCTGTTTCACAAAAGCTTCTTTGTTGTGAAAGAGGGTTTTTCAGATTATAAAAATATACGGACAAGGTTGTCCTTTGAAGAACATTTGACAGAATGAAACTTTGTGGAACCAAAAATCGCATTGTGTATCAATCTTTTAGTGTAAGTACCTTAATCCTCACATATCATTCGCAGCTCTCGTGATCCTGATTCTGTTTTGCTACTGGATCTCTCTATGAGGTGTACAGTACAAACATGTCAGGAGATTCAAGATGTCTTATCTGGAAGCTTTCCAGAGTCCTGCTGATGCTTGATAGATGACAGTACCGATGCGGAGGAGGGATATTTTGGATGACTGGGCATCTCTGCTTGCCAAAGGCAATTGATGCTTGTTTAATTCTGTTTTCAGATTTCATTTTGCATTGAATGCTGGGTTATTGTTAATGGGATTGGCAGGTGACCTTGCTGGTTGGCAGCAACCAAAGATGACTCTGTTCCGTTCTCGTGGATTCACATTCAAGTAAATGTTTGCTTGTTTGTTTATTACATTAAAATGTTATATTTTATTTTGGTAACTTTTTTTATTCAAGTAATAAAATGTTATGTACTTGAATGTGTATTTAAGTGATTCTATTCAAAACAAAATGAAATTGTTCATAGTTCATTTATTTCCTTCTTTTGTACATACATAACTAAGTAACTAAGTAATTACAAAATCTTCAGGTCACCAGGTCAGCTAGCCTGATATCGTGCAAACATAATCATCAACACTGTCATATCTGTTTTTCCAGTTTGTGACACAGATCTGATTTTGGATGATTCATCAAAGTGAATGTGACATTTTCAGTTCACATCTGTGTCACTGTCACGTGTGGAAATATTGTAGATATACACAACCATTTACAATTTTGGGGACTCCCAAATGTTTTTAAAGTCTCTTTTGCTCAACAAGGCTGCATTTATTTGATCAAAAATACAGTAAAAATGTAACATATTAATACAATTCAAAATAGCTAATATCTTTTGAATATATGCTAAAATTTAATTTATTTCTGTGATCAAAGCTGAATTTTCAGCATCATTACTCCAGTCTTGATTGTCACATGATCTTCAGAAATAATTCTATTCATTATTGTCACTGTTGAAAACAGCTGTGCTTTGTGTTTTCATTGAATAGAAAGTTCAAAAGAACAGCATTTATTTGAAATAGAAATGTTTTGTAACACTATAAATGTCTTTACTGTCATGTTTGATTAAATGAATGTATCCCTGCTGAAAAAAGTATTCAGTCAAGCTACACTGTGCTCATGATTCTAAATTAGGGGCTGGAAGCATCATGCTCAGGGGTTGTTTTTCTGCACAGGGGACAGGACGACTGCACTGTATTAAGGAGAGGATGAACAGGGCCATTTATTGTGACATATACGGCAAAAACCTCCTATCTTCAGTCAGAGCGTTAAAAATGGGTCGTGGCTGGGTCTTCCAACATGACAATGACAATGGGATAACATACCTCTTCTGCAGGCCAATATAAGCTGTTCCCTACATGCTTTCTCAGGGATACGGCCTGCCTAAATGCAGTGCCCTGCTTCACAAGCCTTGCAGAAATACACAGACATGCGACAGGCTGCCACAGACGCTGCAATGCTCTTTAAAAGGACTGTTTTCTTTACTTGACTGCAGCATGGACCAATAAAACTAATTTCCACACTTTTTCACTGCTTTTACCTGCATTAACAACGGATGGACTACACAGAAATATACAGCTTGAAGATACCATTCATGACTGTATTGCTGATTTGAAATCTTCAGTTAAAAATGTGAGTCTAGCAAGCAGCTTCTGTGATTTCTGTCTTGTTAAACACAAGCTGCACTTGCAAGACAGAAAACAGTTGTCTGTGTGCGTTCATGAGAAGAGGAGAGTAAACTGACATGCCTGGAAAAGGACTTTACTGTGGTGCAGTGAACTGTAAATTGCTCATTTTGCTCCACTAGAGAGACACTTGTAAACACAAGCTTTTTTTACAGGTATGCAGTGCATTCTTTCCCATTTATTATCAGAAATGTTTACTTTAACAGCTAGCTAGATACAATTAATTACAACATATTATCACAGTACTCTCTCTCTCTCTCTCTCTCTCTCACACACACACACACACACACTCCGAGCTGCATTGCAGTGCTTCTTCACAGCCAAAAACACACTAGTCAAGGATTTCTGCATATTTTTACTGACCTACTTTAGAGTAGAAACAGAGGGAACATAGATAGAGTTTCTGGTTGTTATTCTTCCATTTGTTGCTTTTGCAATGAGCAGTAATTAGTGATAATTAGGCTCAGTGGTTTTTACAGCAAGTGTCCTCTAGAGGCATAGCTGAACTTATCTCACTGTGTGTTATTTCTGCACCACTACAGCGGCACCAAAAAGAACTGCTAAAATGTTGAATGTTGCCAACAGACTTCCCCAAACCACCTGAGTCCGGCTGGGACAAAACAAGAGTCCTGAGATGTCACTTGATAAACATGAATGTATACAGATTTGATCTTAGAGTGCATGTGTGTCAACAACATTTAGATATATAAAAGCAGTCTTTGATGTGGAAAAGCGCTTAGCACCACATCAGCGGCGTACAGTTTCGAGATATTGTGAGATTTATCAATTTTACATCAAATCAAATCACTTTTATTTATACACAATACAGATTGTGTCAAAGCACTGAACATTATCAAATAGGAGAATAGAGTGATAGTGATGTATAATGACAAGATTGCTATTATAAGTTTAAAAAGTAACATTCCCATAGTTGCATTTAATAAACTTTTTAATAAAATATTTAATTGAACTAAAACTTAGACGCTCTGTCCATGTTTCCTGTATTTCTATTCTGAAGTATGTCAGTAAATATAAAAAGAAATTGATACATTTTCAGAAATAATATTTAAGTAATGACAAAAAAACAAGTCTTTGTCTTCCAAAAAAACTGACTGAACATGTCAGTGACATGATCTTGCAATCAAATTTTTGTTCAGTACTCAAAAATACTGTTATAAATATGGTAAAACTGCAGGTATGACATCTACCAGCAGGGGCTCAAGGGACTGAGCTATCCAGCTAAACCAGAACTGTTTGCTTTTCCTGTACCCCGTTTTCTTATTCAAGACATCTCTCTTGAAGAGGAAACTACAGGGTGGTTCGACATGAGCCGAGCTGTCAGACTTGTCCTGGACACTGCTGCCTCTCAGTGGTGATAAACAAAAGCACAGAGTTCAAGAGTTCAGAGTTATGCGTTCAAGTCAACATTACATCAAAATGACCTACTGTGTTATGTTAGCTATATATGCTCCTAGTGAATGATTCATCTGTGCACACAACACTTGATTTCATAATCCATCAATCATATAATAAATCACCCTCAAATGTCTTGACTCAGAGCTTAATAAGCTTCCATACCAGAAAGCGTTTTGATTTAAAACTGCAGGTAAAATAATAATAAGGTAACATTTTATTTTACAGTTACACCTATTAGTTGACTATTAGCGTGCATTTTATTAGAACATTAGCCATTTCTTTATTCTACATCCCTAATCCTACTTAATACATAAACTTAACTAGTAAGCAGCAAATTAAGATTTTATTGAGTTGTAGTTAACAAGTGTTACTTATTCTAAAGCATTATCGATGATAATAATAACGCTAATAAATAAATAGTATTGAATTTTTGAAAATAAGATCCATAGTGTGCTTGTTGAAAAGAATGAATGAATGAATTTTTATTTCATGTTCACTTTAACATCAAACTGCAAGATACTGTATGTATTTTGCCGAACAGCTTTAGATGCTACAGTCCTGCAGTAAGTTCTAGTCCAAGGACAAGTGCGTCGGCTTAATGAGTGACATCAATCGTGTTTAAGAGCCGGCAGAGCTGATATACAGTCTGTCCTCATACAGGAGAAATCAGCTAAGACACACATCCATCCCTCACCAAACCACAGACATCCAGCGTTCATTCTGATGACGAGACCCTACTGTTTTCTGTCATCTTAACATCAGCAGCACTTACTGTACTTTACAGTGGGGTTTGTACATCATATAAACCAGATGATTTATATACCTTTTTATTCCAAGGAGGAAATGCCTTCATTTGTTTTCTGGCTGTTGACAGTCGTTTCTGATAAAAATAGATAACATTTTTGGCTTTATGCAGTGTTCAGGTTTCTGTTCTGGAAATGTATGCAAAGTCATGCATATTAAATGAAACACCGTATGCATATTTAAATATAACGTATCAGAAGCAGCTGTTGTATTGTGCTGTGTGGTATACGCTGTGATCTAAACATAGTGAGATCTGGTAATCTGTCATTTTTATTCACACTGTTGTGAATATGACATCTGAACAATACAATACAACCACAATGGAAAAGTGTGTAGAATTCATTTACTGTTGTTACCTTATACAGCAAAGAAAACAAAAGAAATCATAATTACACCTTACAGGAGATAATCAGAATCAACTTGTTAATGTTCTATATTTTTGTTTGTCCAAGTGATTCTACATTTGTCACTTTCTTTACTTAGCCTGTGTTTTTCACTTATATGTCATATGTCATTTGTAATTTGCATAATAATAAATAATATAAATATATTATAAAATATGATATGTTTAATGTATATTTGAACATAAATACAAACAAAACGACAGTTAACAATATCCAGAGTCCAGACAAGGAGCAAAAACCGTGTGAAACAGCAAAACAAAGGAGAAAATCCAAAAACAAAGGCAAAGCTCGATACACGGCACAACAGGAGAGGAAAGACTACACTGGAGAAAACTTAGAAAGCACAGAAGGGCCTAGCTCTCACTGGGAGGGCGGTGAACGCTAAACAATACTGGAGACTGAACAAAACACATGGTTCGGTAAGGCAGCTAGGAGTGTGCTAAACACTGGTCAATACCCGGCATCTTGAGCAGTGACCGAATGGATTTTTAATAGACAGGAGAACGAGGTAACAAGGGGGAGGAGCTAATCAATTACTACAGAAACAAGATGGGTGAAGGAACAAGGGAACACAGAAACAATGGGGAACAAGCACTTCAAAATAAGAGTCCACAAAAACCAAGATGGGGAACATAGACTGAAATCATGACAGCTGCAGCAGACCTCTTTCAGGTGCACAGAGTTAATCAGGAACTTGAGCTGACAGAGAATGGTTTAACAGAACTCAACCGGATCTAAAGCGGTCTGGATTTGTTTAGTTTTGTCATATCCTGGAGGAGAAGTGCATCCTCCTGCCCTCCTCTCCTGCTCTCTTTCCGTCTCGCACACACACACACACACACAGGTATTGTTTGACAGCAGTACGGTGTGTGCAGTTCATTAATGATTACTCCAGTGAGGCTGACTTTGCACTCAATTGGGAGCCGAATGCATGAGTGGGATCCAGAGATGACAGCTGCTCACGTCTCACATCTGCCAAATCACTCTGGGTGGAGCTCAAAGGTGACTTCAGCACGGCCCGTCCTCGACACACACATGTGAACAATCACACACTTTTAATAATAAGGGGAAAGCTTTTATGTTAGAAACCCTCAAATGAAAACCGTGTTTTGCTGTATGAAAGCAGCCATGCATTTACGTTGTGTTTTCCTTTCATTTGCATTCATTTATTCCTCATTTATACATAATCATTTATATTATGTTTAATGTTTAATATATGTTATAATATTTTAGTCATAATCATCCATACTGATTAGATTCATTTTTATTTAATATTTATTATTGAATCATATAATTAGGAATAATAACTATTTAAACCATTCAAGTCACATACTTGTTGGATTAATTAATTAATTAGACATTGTGATACTATATTACTACTTTTTACATCATGGTTGTTTAGTTGTATGATTGCGTGTTTCAAGGGATATTTGTTGTCACTAATAAGAGGTTTCAAGGTTTTTAACATCACGGGCCGTCACTGGTATTTTCTGACAGGATCTTTAGTTGGAAGTATGATCTAACAATTTATTGCGAAAGCACAGATATATCATGCATTGACAATATTTCTTGCAATAAATTTGTTTTTGTAAGATGTTGAGACCTGAGAAAGCAGATCCCAGATGATGCTGCATTGTGCAATTCAATTCTCAACCAAGCTGCTTTTGAAAGAATGCCTTCAATATACGTAGATGCACATCTGGAACATATTGTTCATAATACCTGTTGGTTTCACAATCTGTTCACAAGCATTATTCTCTGTAAAGACATGTAATGTCAGACTTTTCAGATGCTGGTTCTTTTAAGTGTTACCTTACAACAACAACAAATTGTGTGCAAAACTGGAGTCACTCCCAAACTGGGACAGTACAGAACTGATTTTAACAAAAAAAACAAAACAAGGGAGATCTGCATCAACATAACATAAGAGTAGCTGACACATAATGCGTGCACTGGATATGAGTGCATAAGGAAAAGTCTTAGGTCCTATAACTGATATAACTGATCAGGTGAGAACCTGAAACACATGGCGAGAAAGTGACATGAGCGCCAAAACAAAAATCAACTGTATTATGATATGACTGTATAGTGTGTGCCTTGGACTCATTCTGTTATGGACTCTATACCTGTTTACATTCAGCAATCATCACCTTCAGCTGTTGTATCACCACACCAAACCCGTGCTCACTCACTATTTAACCCACACATTCATCCTCTGTTATTTGCGAAGTATTGACTCAGTTCAGTTTACCGTCTTTTATTATACCTAACCTTGCTGCCTGCCTCGAACTGTGCTTTTGTCCTTGACCACGATTCTTGTTTTGCCTCTATTGTTCCTGTTTGCCTGTTCTCTTGACCCTGCCTGCTGACCACTGATTAAAGATTTTGTGCATTTGGATCCAAACACTTCTGAATCAGTCATGACAATGACTTTGTGTACTGATTTTTATTGTTTATAACAAAAATGTGTGCAATTATGGCTGACGGTATACTTTTGCCAGTAGATTCTCATCCCTCGAATAATGTCATATAAACTGCATGTATGATATTTATCATAGCATTTAAAAAAAGAATATCTAAAATAATTCTGCACAATGAAACCTTAACTTTATGGAGCACCTACAGGAACAGGTTACTGAAAATAATAATTGAGACAAAAAAAAAAGCTGGCTAAGAAGTGTCTAAGTGTTGTGTTGTAACACAAGAATGAGATGCATCCTGTGGGACTGTGTGACTAGTGTCTGAGCGTGTGTGAAAATGCCAATTTCATTGGCTGGCTGTCATTTGAAAAATGTGGCATATCACCAAGGCTATGAAAAGGGCATCTACGTCATGGGGTTCGCAGGTTATAAGTGTCTGAAGGTAGTAACTTTGGTCGAGAGCAGGGTGTAGTAGTTGGGTGAAAAGTGGGACTAAATTATCAGGGCCCCAAGTGGGGGGAGGGCCCCTGAGGAGTGACATTTTATTTTCCCGTTAAATATAATTTTAAGATCAGAATAAATGTTGTTAACTAATGTAAAAGCTAATATTTTGGGTAAGTGAATCAGTTGATTGATGAATTAAATGGTGTCCAAGTACATATAGTGTCTGAGGACAGGCACCCTCTCCCTTGCACAAAATGGTTTATCCACTTTTACCGGGCTTTTTAACCAGGAGCATTTAAAATAGTGTTCATTCCGCTGAAGCAGACAGCAGTGCATTACTGTGCTGTGAAGATGATGTCTCAGAAAGCTA
>JAUMHI010000019.1:3232853-3248422 GCA_032359435.1 Enteromius unitaeniatus
GTGTTTGGAGGAAGAAGAATGATGAGTATCATCCCAATAATACCATACCTACAGTGAAGCATGGGGCTGGAAGCATCGTTTGGCCTCTGTAATTGTTTACAAAGGCTTCTGTACCATTTTTTTTTTTTTGACTCGAGTGATTAAATTATTATTTGACACAGTAATTCCCAAATAAATTGTAATAAAATCATACTAAGTGATTTCCGGATTGTTTTCAGATTCTGTCTCTCACAGTGAAAATGCACCGATGCTGAAAATTGTAGACCCCTCCATGATTTCTAAGTGAGAAAACTTGCAAAATCACAGAGTGATCAAATGCTTTTTGAACTTACTGTGTATATAGATCTTAAGACATGGCTAATTAAGTGTGTGTGCAGTGAAAAGCCTGTTCTCAAGGCGAGTAAGGAGGTATTAAAGTCATGGTTTATTCTGGTGTGTGCTATTTTAAGGAGTTTTCACTCAGTTAACTTTCTGCCTTACACATTAACTAAGGATTGTTTGAGGCATATTTGCTAAGGTCTTGCAGCGTTACTGCAGGGTATTGGCATCTGTGGCATGCCATCTTTGGTTCGTCCCCAAGAGTGCTGAGAGCCGGGCATGAATTCTGCTTGGAATTCTAGCTATGTTTTTTTTTTCTGTAAACTTTCCAAATTAGGCTGTGTTTTCCGATGTAAAACCAGGATTCTCAAGTCCCCTGTGACCTCACATCTACATTAAATACATTTCTCTGGCATGAAGAGTGACAGGCCTGTTTTCCATGCCTTGATAGTTAGTGTTTAATTTGGCTCCTTCTTTAAATATGTATGTTTTACGTTCTTAAAGCAGGCACATCTGAGCATCCAGCACTGAGTTCTGTGTCACAACATTGATCCTCATGCTAAATACTGGGACTATTCACCCTTTGATCATCACTCTTTTATATAATTGATTTAAATGCACTACGGTTCTTTCTGGTCCTTGACTCTGGAATATGTGGTTTGTTAAAAAGGATTTCAGAGTTGTAAGTCTTTGGTCTCATTAGTTATTTGTTTAAAAGCACAATAAAAAGCATTTGCACAGTGTTATATATTTCAAGCAGTTGCATTCTTACGTTACCTTAACAGGTTTGTAGGATTTGTACATTAAAAAAAAATTCCTGATTTAAATAATGAACCGTCCCTGTTCATTGCTGCCTATCAATGACGCAATATCCATATATATCCATATAATATATTAATATTTCATCATTTTTGACCACAAGTTGCCACTTGCCACAAATGTACTTTCAGGGCATATAGTTGAGTTTCGTAGCAGTCTGTCAATGTGTTCATAAAACATAAAATCTTTTAGCCAAATTCAAAATGGCCAACATGGGGAAATTGGGTTGTGCTCATTCAGTGTTTTTGCTTTGAATCTAAATAGACTGACCACTCTCTTCATGATTTCAGGAATCAGAATTTATTATCAATTACATTTTTAGCCCTTACAGTTCAAATGTTATTATCATGAGTGAAACAAATGAATACATCGGTGCTTGGCCCCTAATAACAATACACTAAGGGCCAGATTTACTAACAGCTCATGCATTTTAGCATTAAAAAAACTACTTTTAATAAAAACACAGTGTAATGTTAGTGATGAGAAGGTGTGGCTTTCTTTATTGCATATGCATACGTATTCATATGCCTATTATGTCGAAAGAAATAAATGCAACGTCTTGCCACAACTCACAAACTCACTGTAGTTCTTACAGTAAATGAAACACATTTTCTTTCTCTTTGCTTTTTTATGTCAGTATGGTACATTTTAATGGTAAGTTTACTTTTCATGAAACCTGTTTTAATCTAAAAGTAGTCAGAATACATCAGCTAAAATGAGTAACCTGTCTGTAAATGATTCAGTCTTCAGTACAGGTGATTTTATTCAGGTGAAATGATGGTTATCATTCATTGCCTTGTTCTGTCTGTGAACGACTTTTTGAGTGCACAAAGTGACCCGTTGACTCGAAGCATCTCATTTGAGGCGGTATGCGCAGCATCCCAACCCCCCGCAGCCGTCTCTGAGCCCTGACATCAGGATTTACAAACGGCCCTGCTGAAGGAGCCCAGGAACGGAAGTTTCTTTGCGCTGCTGTGTTTTTTATGTTGAAAGTAACTGAATTCCTGCAGGCCTCTGGCTTATTTTGCAGACCCAATTTGGTAATGAGAAATGCATCTCTTTTTTTTCCAAGTGCGTTTGCGGGTTGCCCACCCTTGTTGTGCCCTGAGGAATTCTGTCAGTTTGACGCTCACAGAACCGCCGCCGTAACCCAGTTGACTATTTTCAGAATGAAAGAATGAGAAGGAGATGGTTGAGTTTTTTCCCCCTGTGAAGCTATTTTGGGTCGTGTATGGCCAGAGCAGTTCCCACACTTACATACCACTCCGACCCCTCCAGCACTCTCCCAGTGTCCTACACTCCTTAATTTAGTCACAAAATCTAACTACGTTATCTATATTAATCATATTTTCTATATTGTACTGCAGCTTATTATAAAAAGTTGGCTATATACATCCACCGTATCCACATACGTACAGTATATAGTAATCGTAACCACTTGATTGTATAATATGTATCTTCTCGAAATGTAACTATATCATTGGCCAGCTCAGCTCTAATCTGTTATTAGAAGCAGTAAAGTATGTAAAATACAAATGCGGCAATGTCTCCAAGATGAAGAAAAACAACCTACCTGCTCCAGGACTGTTCAAAGTTTTAGACACTTGTGTAAAAATGCTGTAAAATGAGGATGCTTTCAATAAACAGATTGAATTTATCAATTAACTTCTATTCACTAAGTCAAAGAAATATTTGGTCTTACAGCTTTTGGTAAAACTGTTCCGAGGTACACCTGCCCATAGTTTTCCAGGTAGGTTTTTTTCTCTTGATCTTGGAGACGTTCTTCCACAGTTCTTCTGGATTGAGTCTGTCTCAGTTTGTTCTGTTTCTTCATGTGACTCCAGACAGACTGATGATGATCAGATCAGATCTCAGACAATAATCTCACTGCATTATTACAATGAATGACAAAAATAATGTTTGGAAATGTAAAACTGATATTTCCAGCTGACGCGCTACTGCAAAAGATAGAAATAACCCACTGTAAACCAGTTTTTCCTTTTCTTTTTTTTCCCCAAAATCCTTTTATAAAGCTTTTTGTTCTTAAAGATTAATCAAGTTCAATTTATTTATATATATTTTTTAACAAACCAATGTTTTATAATCATTAACCGGAATGACATCATATATATTGATCATCAGTGTCTGAGATATCCACAGCAGATGAGTACTATTGACAACACAGCATACTATTTTTAAAACAGTGGGAAGTTTTCAGTGACATTAGCAGGGGTGTTACAAAGCTAAAGGCTACAGGCTTTTTACAAAGCATGTGCCCTAGGTTTGGTCTAGAGGAAATACATCAGCACATGAAAACAATTGTGTTCAGTGCGTCTGATTGGGCCTTTAAGCTGTCGCTGTAGCCTATTTTAGCACCACCTCTCCACCGAAGCCTACATACGTTCTCCGCACTGAAGGCTGAATGCGCTCTAATGTATAGCAAAATAACACAATTACCCTGACTTACTGCTGTTCAAGACCAGGGAGGACTTAGGCTAATGGAGTTATGAAAAAGCCGAGCAATATTTCAGGAAAGGCAGCAGCAGAAGCACTCACTGAAGGTTTTGCAGATGTCAGACACGGCCTTGAAGACGCGGTCAGAGAAGTTGACCTTCACCCTCATGTGCTTCATGTTGGGCAGCTGCAGGCGCAACAGCTTGTGCTGCGGTGTGAAGAGCAGCCTGGCGTCCGCCTGAATGCCGTACTTATCAAGCGTCCAGTGCGTCTTCAGCAGCCAGGTCTTCTTTTTCTCCCACCACAGCGCGTGATCTGACCAGTCCTTCTTCACATCTGCAGGAAGACACATACATGACAAGATTAGGAATGACATGGACAACACTGGCACAGGGAGGGGTGAAAGCAGCCGAGCTTTAGCTGCACACAAGGCAATGCGATAGGAGCTGAAAACGAGGTCAGGTGGAGGGAAACACGGTTAAGTGTCAGATGTGTTTGGGAAAGTGCACTTTGCCAAACTGGAGGACTGTGTTCTGGTCTGGATGAAAGCAAGAGGCCAAGCATTCATCGGGAGGCTGGGGCCGAGAATAAGAGCAGTCGGAGGTGAAATGCTCAGAAGTGTTTGTATGTGTGAGTAAGGAGATCAGGGTCAAGCCTCGCTCTTTGTTCCACATTCACACTGTAATCTGAGCCTGACACTCTAGACCTGCTTTTCCTCTAACAGCTGCACACAAACAACACAGGAAGTGGAGGACTGCAGAAGAATCCGATTCATAATAATCAGAAGACATATTACCACTACACAGGGCTCCATATCTGTTGGTTTAGGAGCACACAGTCAAAGGGCGCAATGGGATTTATAACTTAATTACTTGAAAAAACATTGATATTCCATAGAGATACCATTTTATTTATATATATATGTGTGTGTGTGTGTGTGTGTGTTTTTTTCCCCCGTGCTTGCTTTACAATCAGAAAAACTACATAAAATGACAATTTCTTAAATTAAAAGAGATACACCCTAAAAATTATATATATAATTTATATATATTTATATATATATATATATATATATATAAATAAACAACTTAAAAATCTTAAAGAAACATGATCTTAAAATATAAATTAATTACATTCAAAATATAACAATATAGTTGGCCAGAAAAGATTTCTCTTATATAAGATTTAACTTACATTGACAAACGCGTAAATGATAAAACCTAACAAAAAACAACAAAATGACGAGGCTAAATATTTGCATCAATGAAAAAGAAATAAAATAGGTTTAATTAGTTTTGTTTATATATTTGACTTAATTTTGGTTAATGTTAAAATAACTATAATAATAAATCTGTCTGAAATGTATGAGCGTAAATAATGCTGTGAAAAATGTTGGAAATTATGAGAGAGAAATTAGCTTAATTAGTGCCCACTGCTCCCAAACCCATGTTAAACAGCACATGTAAAGATGGACTTCACTATATTTCCTGTGAAACACTGCGAACACTGGATCATGAGCTGCTCGCGTGCAAGAGTCCAGTGACACTCTGAAACACAGCACAATAGACTATACACTCATATAATTACACACACACACTGTGAGAGTAGATGGTTTCAGTACTCGTTTCCACAGTATGGATGTACCGTTTCAAACATTTCAGCACCATTATGTACTCAGCAGTCTCGTCATACTCAGGTGTGTATACAAAGGTGTCATGAGAAGTGACAGCGAAGCCAACCGCCAAACAATCTGAGGGACACACTCCTCTATTTCACGGAGCTTGCAGGGCTTGAATGAATGTGGGTTGGAGCAGTGGCGTCTCTCCATCACTGATGTCAGGACACAGGTATGCATGCGAGCACACAAAGGAAACGTTTCCCCCTCAGCAGACCACTATCCAGTTTCTCTGCATTATCTGTGTGTGGGGCGGTGAAAAAGGATCGCCTCCATCTCTCTTCCTAACTAAACTCTAAAACGAAAGAAACTCATAGTATGGTTTCACATGACTGTGTTTCTATGGCTTTTGTCTTCTGTGGGATTTTTTTTTTTTTTTTGCTCAGAGTCTGTCCACTTCTGAACATTTATCTAAGGACCAAAAAGACGTCCTGACTCAGTTTTTCTCCTCCACACCCAACAAAAAGATGCACTGGTGGCATTTCAATGACTGCGTCTCGTTCACTAGCCAACTGTGGCGTCCATCTCCCTAACAACATAACACAATGTTGATGACTAAAAGACAACACAACGAGATCAGCTCTCAGTGACAGACTAGTCCTGTCCTCTATGCTCCCATCACGTCTTGTAGATGAATCCTGAAGAGTCACAGGATCCAGTAAAAGGTGCATGCTAAACTGTAGTGCTGAAAAGACCAGCAAGTGCTTAAAAGATTCAAGATACTTGGACTTCCTCTCCAGATTAAATGGACTAAACCACCCATCAAAGAAAAATAAAAGTCTAATGCTTCACTCTAGAAATCAAGTTAAGGTGATTACTGACAGACCATTGATGAGGAAAATACTTACAATAAAAATATAATAATATACAATAAAAAAGAAATAATTACATTTAGACCACACAAAAAAGAAAGCCTTAAACTCTGCACACATGACCATGTTAGAAAATAAACCACAATAATCTAATTTAAAACTTCACCATACCTTTTTAAAAGACCTGCATAAATAAAATAAATGCATACTCTCTTAAAAACAACATTATTAATTTTATTTCACTTAAATAAAAAGGCTATGACACACAGTCACAACTTTAAAATGTTTGTTTTGTTCAATATATACAGTATATGTATTGAAATTGGTTTATGTATCATCATACAATCATAATTTCAAGAAAAAAGATTATTGCAGTGATACTAGTAAAATGCATGTATTAAATGTGTTAAATACTGTTCTAATACTGAAATAGGCCTTTTTATGGGAGGAGCAGTCAGCTGGTGATTTTGTGAAACAGCATCCGGCCATGCATGAAGTTAGATTTAAAAAAAAAAAAGACCATTTTTAGGACTAGTATGATTTCATCTTTCATCCACACGAGTCATTAAAACACCGTGCCCAAGCTATGGAACAAACACGCTCACAGATTCAACACACACACACACACACACACACACACAGACAGACAGTGTGTGTCTTTTTCCAGTCCCCTCCTCTGCTAGACTGTCATTGGTTGCTTCGCTCCGTCCTGCCCTGCCATCAAAAGGAGTGCTGGAAGAACGGCCATTCATTGACCATCCATCAAACAGCCTAAACAGAGGGCTGTAATTTAATTAGCTGCCAGCCAATTGCATTTCTTGGCTAAAAATACAGCCTGCCAGCAGATGACGTAAAGCTGGAACGAAATGAATCCATGCTAAGTAATAGGACGCATTTAACTGTACTGCAGAGAGACGCATGAACACACAGATCTGTGTGATAATGCCCTGCGTTCCCTTTTTCATTAATGACAACTAACAATGCATACAAATGTGATGGCTACAAATTTGATAAACACTTCTACTAGAAAACAAGATTGCCTCTACTTTAACAAATAAATACATAAAAATAGATACAAGGTAAATTATGTACATTTCCATACATGACGCCGAAGCCTTCTCATTAGCATGCTTCTAAAGAGGAGCCTTGAAAGCAGACGTAGAGTCGCTTCCCTTCCCAGAGGGCTTTAGTGTAAGTAAGCAAGACTAAAACATTAAATCACAGCTAGATTTGATCAACGCAACAGGAAAGCTCTGTGCTGGGTAGGGCTGCTTCTTACACTAACTACTTCCTGTATCATAGATTAGACAATTACAGAGCCTTGAAGACCAGCAGAGCTGCACAAACACATAAGACGCACTCAGCTTAAAAAATACACGCATATAAACTTTCATTTAATTTGCCCTTAATTTAAACATAAAAACATTCACTACAATTAAAAGTTTGCCAACAGGACCAACATTATTTTTAGTGCATTTTTTGCACACATTTCTATTTTATATTAGACAGACAGACAGACAGACAAGGACCCTGTCATTTTTATTAAAATAGTAACAATCAAACAGCATGTCTGCTGAAATAGCAACTTAATTTAATTCATTACAAGTTGCAGAAATATTTCCCTGCAAAGTTGTATATTAAGCATATTAAGGAATAACTTGTAAAACGGCCCTGGTTTTTCATTAACCCAATTAAGACCTGGAGCATTTCTGGGCCGCCTAAAGCACCTGCACTTGTCTTTGTTTTTTCAGACCTGTTCTAGCAGTAGGCATCAAGTGCTATATATTATTATCAACAGGAGAACTTGAAGATAAAGTCTAGCAGATCATTTAAAATTTCAATTTACCCTCTGTTTTTTTCTCAGAATGAATGTATTTACAGAATATTAAGAAAAACACAAGCAACAGTTTGGTGTTTTTTTTGTTTTTTACTATGTAGTCAAGCAGAGACTCCTGAAGTTGTATCTGGATATTTTACACTTCCAAATTAAATTATGTCTAAATAAAAGGCCAAACCTATGTTTATTGTTTGAAGGTGAGACAGTTTGCACCAATCTGTGGGACTTTTAGGGGTGGGACTAAGCGTCAGTAACTGTCCCTGTTTGGCTCAGAGGAACAAAATGCATTGGATTTCTCTGACCAATCAATTTTGTCCAAACGCAATGATGTAATCACGTCCGCTACGTGCCACTTTTTAAATCAATCAGATAGGATTACAAGTTATTAAACATTTAAGAACAATAGCTATTAAAGCCGCGGGCGTCTGTCTTGGTTTTTCAGGATTAATGGAATGTGTCTGCAATGCCAAGCATGTTGCATTTATATTTTCTGTATACTAAATAAATTCTGTGTAATAAAAAAAACACAATTTTTTGATAAAATACTATCAGATCAAATTACATTTATAATTCATTTATATTAATTTATACGGTATACTATTACATTAAATTACTGTATCATAGTATTATCTAGGGCTGCACGATTTGGGAACAATGTCACATTGCGATTATTAAGGTCGATACGATATATAAGTGCTTTGACTCAACTTGCTTGTTTTGAAGGAAAATGCAGACACAGATTACTAATAATGCTGAAATCTATATTTCTCAACTGAGATACAGTATACAGTGCAATCTAACAACAACTAATTAAAACTAAATTGTACAAAATTAAATAACAGTAACATCTTTGCTAAAAGTGCGTTCACAGCTGAGGAGACTTGGGCGAATTTATCTCTATATTTGCGTGTAGTTGGACGCTTGAACATGTGGAGTTTACGCCGGTTTCACACTGCACTCGTCAGCAGGGGGTAAGCAGCGTGTATTTATTTCGGCGCCCATGTTAACGGATGAGAGCACACAAGGCAGGTGCAGAGAAATGACATAAATCAAAGCACATGGACAGTGTTCGGAGAAGACCGTCTGGTGTGAACAAGAATGAATGTCTTGTTGCGTCAACAAATACATTTATTTAATATAATCGCAACATTTTCTGTAATGTAATCGCACAGGCTGACATCGCGATTGCGATAGGATTAGTCGTGCAGCACTAGTATTATCTTAGCATTATCTTTTCTGGGCTCCTTTGAATCAGAAGTTGATCAAGATGAAAGCTGAAAATAAAGAAAAAATATTTTAGATGTAAAATATTACTTGTATTAATAAAAGGTCCTAGAGCTTTTTAATTCTACAAATATAAACGCAAAACGATTCGGCTTACAACGTAAGTGACATGAATAAAACAAACAACCTTAATTAAGTTAATTGTGACTACTTCAGGATTATCATCAGCACATATTTTTTTTTAAATGCTGTCCAGTACTAGCCAGACAGGCCAAAACGTCCACAAATCTCTTGCTTCGAGGAAGGAAAGGGGAGAAAATGACAGAGGAAACGATGCATCCTCTGATAAATCATCTGCATTTCCTTGCAGTCTCCACATTCCTCTCGCTGTAGCTCTGCCGTGATTACATTAGGACAGTATAGGACAGAAGAACCCTTTACCTTACCAGCGTAAGCTTTCAGCTACACCTACTAGGAGAAAAACTATACTATACTGAACTTTAGTCAGTTTATGCTCCATGAATAATAATAAGCATTTGGAGAAAAAAAAAAAAACATCATTAAAAAAGCAGAAGTCATTTCTGACAAAACCATTAAGTATGAAAACAATGAAAGCATCTGTGAGCAGCAGCAGAAAACATTAGGATGACCGCAACATCCAGGGAACAAGCCAAATGTTTGAAGTCATTTCCTGTTTGTCAGAAGAGCCCCACGTCACAAAACTGGGCTCGACATGCATGCAAACCCCACCTACAGCCCTCCTGACCGTAGTGGAGTCCGTATCATCGCTTCCCTTCATGACTAACTAAACGTCTGAATAACAAGTGATGGTTTGGTCAAGAGGCCTCAGATAAAAATCCAGTCTCGAGCTTCCCGATGATGTCACTTTGAGCTGGCTTACTTTTTAGGGTTTCCGTTTCAAATTCTAATAATACACGCTCCCCTCACCAGCAGAGAGGAAGCGTGTGTGTGTTTCTCCACTGCCTTAAGAGGGCAGGGTTTCTTTTGGCCGGCACTCACATTATGACACACTGCAGATTCTTACACTATTATAGACTCACAGAGTCTGTACAAAATGTGCCCCGCTTCTTTTATGATGTCTCCCCTTACTTACAAGAAATATTAAGATTTGAGCAGAACTGAGGGCCCTGGCTTTTCAGAAAGGGATGCTAATATATTCTCTTAAATATTTTAGTTTAGTATGAAGGAGAGAAACTATCATTTTCAATATCAAGGACAGGTGAGTTGTGTGTGAATCACCATTTCTGACCGCATTTTAAGTGGGTTCAGCAGGCCTTTTTTTTTTTTTTTTAAGATCAATGAATAAAAAACACAATATATCAATATATTCTCTAAATGTAGCACACAGTGTACTATTATAAATTATTTTTAGAATTTATGTATAATTTTAGTAATTTAGTCATTTTATCTTTTTTTTTTCAGTTACACTTTATTTTGATCGTCCGCTTTACACTTTCTACTAACTATAAGTAACTTTGTAACTACATGTCAACTCATTCTCATCAATTCAGAACTACATGTGTACTAACTCTCAGAGTAGACTAGTTAGGGTGGGTTTAGGGATAGTAGAATAAGTTTTTGGTAGTCAGTATGTAGTATGTAGTAGACTCATCAAAATAAAGTGTCAGAAGATGTTAAGCAGACAGTCTACTAATACTCTAATGACTGCTAGTTGACATTTAGTTGCAAAGTTACTTACTGTTAGTAGAATATATAAAGTGGATTGTCAGAATAAATTGTCACCTTTTTTTCTTTTAAATGTATTTATTAATATTATTTCTATTAATACATTTGAGTTATTTTGGTACATCAAGTTAAACAAAAAAAAATTAGAAAAATTGTTTTGCAAAGTAGCTGATAAACAACTATTTCTGGTCAAAATGCATTTTATTGTAAGTGACCAACTTTGGTTATGGTTTAGTTGTAGTTGACTGTAGCAACCCACCCTGCTTTTTACTTCATTTCACAAAGAAAAATATAATAAATAATTTAAAATAACAAATAAAAAATAAAAAAAAGTCCCAGTGGATGCAATATTTAATGCCATGACTACGATTAAGACCTTCATAAGATGTAGCTTACACGGACAATCAGTCGAGGCACATCTTTAGAAACATGTGATGTAAACGCTTACCTGAATATAATTTCTTATTTGCATTATTATTCATGATTATATTAATAAAGACCATATTTTTGTAATGATCAGAAATCCCGAAAACGCCAGCATTACACAAAATGTCAGACTAACCCAACTATCATGCGGTTCTCAGTCTGGATAATGACACTTGACTCTCTTATCTGTAGCACACGTGGAGTCAAAATGAGGCTGTGCAGCATTTCCAGCCGAATCACATCAACCTGAAACTGAGGTATATGCCGATCATACTCTTCCTGGCAGAACTCAAGGTTTTGGGTCAGTGTTAAATCCCTGACCATCAATTATTAAATCGAATCTGCTGAAACACTGCTTCAGGAAATGAGCGCTGTAATCAATGAGAGAGTGCTTTCCTGGCATTTCGATTTATTGCATTAGAACATCTAAAGCCTTTCAATACAGGACGGAGAAGAGAGGAACATGGGCGAACATTTGAATAATATAAAAGCTCCTTTTTCCACTATAACGAACCTTTAGTGGAATGGAAAGTTTCCATGAATGTTCAAGGTTCGTTGTGGAACCATCAATGCAGATCTTTATTTTTAAGAGTGATACTAAATCAAAGCCAGCGTGAACAGAAGAGTGTTTTATTACAAATCACTGTTGGCCACTGTAGGTTTCCACTGAGAGTGGTGCGGTTTACTTTTCACAAAATATTAGAAAAAAATAAATAAACCAAAAAAAAAAAAAAAGACAAATATAGCCTTCTAGAATATAGCAATACTCAGACTTCAACAACGAATGAAGAAAGTTCTTGTCTGAAACAATGAGCAAATGTTAAAGTGAATTTGTCACGCTTTTGTGTGATCCTGAGATGATCGGAA
Source organism: Enteromius unitaeniatus (assembly GCA_032359435.1). Taxonomy (NCBI): domain Eukaryota; kingdom Metazoa; phylum Chordata; class Actinopteri; order Cypriniformes; family Cyprinidae; genus Enteromius; species Enteromius unitaeniatus. Next base: position 3,244,993 of record JAUMHI010000019.1, read on the forward strand.
TACACTTGGGAGCAAAAATAAACTGGACAGATCAGCATTTTGTCCTTTTCTATGTGATTGAAGTGAAATAAGTAGGCTGAACAAAAACATAGGAGCCTGGTAAAAATGCTCATTTTAGAAGATTTCAGATGGCCCTTTTGCATCCAAACAACAGAGAAGACCAAACAACAGTCTTCTGTACTTTATAAATGTGAAGAAAGGTTGAGCAGGACAGGTATGTGGGTACAGAATGGATTTGATGAGAAAGGTCATGAACACCAGAGGCATATGGCATCTTTGTCTACATAAAGCAGGACAGACAGGTCAAGCTCACAAGGACAAAATCTTCAAGTCATTCGAAGCCTTTCCACCAATCACAGAGCTCATGATAACATGTGACGATAGTCACTTGAGAACAATTTAGAGGCGCCTGTCCTTAAATATGCAACATATTACAGAAGGATAAAGGGGAAGATTCAAATAAAATTAGTGACAAACAGCTCAAGAGTAAAACAAACTACAAATGTTAAACTGCAGTAGTCTTATTGAGTCCGTTAACCCTGTCATGATTGGCACAGCGTTACTCAAAGCAGTTCTCACAATATGTTGGTGGTTTCACTCAACCAGCTACTTCACAACTTAAAATACGTCAAAAGAGAAAATAAACACATGTGCATATTATCTGTATGGTATCTGGCATCCAGAGAGCATAAAGCATCCAAGAACTCGCTGTAGCGCTGATCTGTGTAACCCTGTGAAGCCTGACTTATGAAATAACTAAGACATTTTTACTGAAGCTTTACTTTAATTTCACTCTATTTATCCAATAATATGTCTTAGTAAGATATTTAAATGTTCAAAGCATAGAATGCAATGCAATCCGATGGCGATTCAAAAATGAACAAATAAATATATAACTGAGGATCAGATTGGAGACGCACTGATTTTTCTAGAAAAGGTTTGATGGAGAATTAAGTAAAGCTGAGCTGCTTCAGCACATCTGGAGATATGACTGCAGTTTTTCTGACATTTAAAATAACTTTAAAGGTTTCTACAGTTACACTAAAAAACCTTTTGCTTGGAGAAAAAAAAAAAGTTTCTCAAGTCAAACGATCAATCAGATGTCCAAGGCTTGAACAGGTTTAACAGCAAGATTTTGAACACGTTGATCTTTTAAAGGGCGAAATGTTTATAGGGTTGATGAGCCAACAGACAAAAATAGTACTCAAATCCAGATCCAGAACCATGTAGAAAAGGGTCAAAGTGAGCAGAGAGTTAAATGGAGCAAAGAGTACGGTACTCCTAATGAAATCAGACTCAAAAAGAGTGTGCTTTACACACACGATGGCAGCTGAAAGGCAAAATATATAATAAAAAAACTCTGTGTGGGCCTAATAATACACAAAGATGATATTACTGACGAATACTGGGACTGGTTTTGAATGTCTTTTGAATGAGTCAACTTATGCATGTTATCTATATGGTGTTTGACGTCACGAGAGCTGCGCCGCTGTTGGTTTAATAACCCAACAGACAACTTTTTTTTATCAACCAAAGGACAGTAGCAACGTATGACAACATTATTCTTTTGCTCCAAGCGAGAATCCTCAAGCAGCACGCATAAAGAAATGATGTTTGAACATTTCTCTCTCTCTGAGGGGTTAATAGCTAACATGTGCTTTAAACCAGCTCAAGCGCTCTCCCATAGCGCCACTACACATTCCTGAAGAGTTTACAGGGTTAACGCATGGGTAACGAGAGCCTGAATGAGTTCTCTCACACATCTACCCTCAAACAAAGCTGTTTTTTTACATCTCTGCTCAAAGATGAAGGTAGAGCCACAGGAGGTCCCGGTGGGCCACAGCCACCAGTGAGAGAGAAAACAACAGCTGATCGTTCACAGCAACACTTTTTAAGTGCCGACTGCCTTTAAGGAGTTGTCTCATCTCAGTATTTCTCAAGTACACGAACAACACATCCAGAAATATGTGGCTGCTAATACAGCGACGCCTTTACAAGGGAGAATCAGTAGACATGTGTTCTCCATCTTCCTCTTTCATACGACCCCGTCTTCATGGAGTGGGAAGAGCATGGAAACAAAGGCTGATTTGTTCTGTAGCTCTAAAAAACAAGGATGAACTGCAAGGAAACAGCGAGGAGGCAGACTCCAGTGCATTTAATACAGTCCTAAACTCTGGTTTCTAACCAAAAACCTATTGGTATCAAGCTTTGACACAAACACAGTCATCTAAAAATGCAAGGGAATAATTAGCAATCAGCAAATCATTAAGGTGTTTCATTAACAGATGCAACTTCAAGAGAGCCGGGTGGCTGATAAAACGAGATAAAACACCAAGAACATAACATTAGTGTCTATTCCAACATGATACCGTTCTGTTTATTATAAGTTCAAGATGAAGTAATGTCGCTTGACGCATTAAAGTTTTCAAATTCTGAGCGGCTGTGGAAAAAACCAATTACATTCCTCACTGTCAACTCAAATATTTCCACAGGACCAGAGCAAACATTACATATTATATAATATTAAAGTTAACACCCTTAATGATACAATTTAATGACAGCATTATTTATGGAAAACCTCCAATCTTACACAACTATGTGCATCACAGACAAGGCTGCTGGTAGCCCTAACCATAACCAGCTACAGAGCACCAGGGATCACTAACGTTACCTTAACTTTATGCTGGATTCAACGTATGATGAATTACAGTTGAATCACTGTACTATAATTCAGTTTCCAGCGAGCAAGCATGCGTAAGCTAACCATGAGTCAACGAAAGCGCAGTGAGCATCACTCATCTTGAAAAATGGAAAATGCATACGTACCGAGTTTCTCCACAAGCTTGAGCATCACCCCACCGATGTGGATTTCCCCGGTGACTCTGAGAGACACGTCCCTGTTGAGATCGGTGACATGCATCTTCAGCTCCCAGGTCCCATCCGCATAGCAGCCATCAGGCATCCGTATACCGTCCAACGCCATCCTTTACAAACAGAGTCCAAACCATTACAGGTGTCCTACAGCCTAAACCAAAACCAGGCTCACATCCCAAAACATAGTCAGCTTCCCAATTACTTTGGCTTATGATGCTCTCCAGGTAGACATCACGCCACTTTTTAAGCTAACAGCAACGTACTCAATGCAAACATAATAGTTTAGCAGCTAAAATCGAGCATATTTAAAAAAAAATAATAATAAAATAGCATTAGAATAATTAAAAAATAGATATCAAACATTAGATACAGAGAATGCATTTGCAAAACAAACACTTTTTTACAAACCGTTTTTATTAGTATTATATGTTTACCATGTTTTTATTTTGTTTTGTGTTAGTTAGCTGTATTTTATTAACTACCATGTTTTTATTTTGTTTTGTGTTAGTTAGCTGTATTTTATTAACTACCATGTTTTTATTTTGTTTTGTGTTAG
>JAUMHI010000019.1:3248522-3261999 GCA_032359435.1 Enteromius unitaeniatus
TTAGCTGTATTTTATTAACTACCATGTTTTATTGTGTTTTGTGTTAGTTAGCTGTATTTTATTAACTACCATGTTTTATTGTGTTTTGTGTTAGTTAGCTGTATTTTATTAACTACCATGTTTTATTGTGTTTTGTGTTAGTTAGCTGTATTTTATTAACCAATCAAAATAACCCAGCTGCAGTTAGATTGAGACACATTGCCTTCTGAGGACTAGCTCTTCTTTGGTTAAAGTTAACGCACTCTGTAAAGTTCGTCCAGAGCTCGTTTAAGCTGAATATAATTCGTTATCCCTGTAAGTCTGTGTACAGCCGGATAAGTTGTTGAGTTAGTTTAATAAACGTGTGTAGTTTAGTGAGTAAACCTGTAGCTCCAGCAACTAACGGTCAAACTCTGAGCCTGGCCGCTGGTGACGTCACAGCCCCGCTCCAATGCCAACTAAATAAAGACAGCCAGGTCCAGGAGAGAAACCGTCCCGGACCGCTCGGAAAGTTACCGTCTGCTCGCTTTTCGGCTGAAGACGAGCGCACGTTACCGAAGCCCAGCGAGCAGCGGGGATAGAGGAGCGCAGCGGACAGACTTTTATTCAGACAGATCCTCAGAGAAATCATAGCGTCCACTAACCTTCACAAATACGCCGAAACAGATCCGCAAAACACCACTTCGCTTCCCAGAACTTCAACAGGCTACGCGTTTTCTTCCTTCGGCCGCGTATTTAATCCTATCATGAGGAAGGCTGCCAAAAAAAGGGGGAAAAATCGCCGAAGTCCAGCGGCGGAGCTCCTGAAGGGTTTTGTGTTAATGGAGTCCAGTGGCCCTCTCTCTCTCTCTCTGTGTGTGTCTCTCTCTCTCTCTCTCTCTCTCTCTCTGTGTGTGTCTCTCTCTCTCTCTCTGTCTCTCTCTCTCTGTCTCTCTCTCTCTGTGTCTCTCTCTCTCTCTCTCTCTCTTCCCGCCCTCAGATAACGTCACTCCCGCTCTCCATCATCACTCCAGAGTCGCCATTCAGTTCCACACACGACCAGCTCTTATTTCATTTAGATTATATTAATATACATATATATATGATATATTATATTTCTGTAACTGTTTTAGAAAGAACATATCGCGGAGGACATTATCAGACCTTCCTGTAAATGTGTGAAATTCAAAGAAGAACAAATGAAATGCAAATTAAAGTAGCTAACAGGGAAGCTTATCAAGATCTCGTCAATCCAGCTCTCAAACACTTAATAAAAGCGCAAAACATTACTCTTTTTTTACATCGTTCAGTTTTAAGACTTTTTTTTACGTAGACGTTTTTAACATGTTACTGTTAAGAAGTAGACGATACACGATGTTTGCAAAATTATATATATATAAAAAAAAAACTTTCACATACACAAAAACATAATAAAACTAGACGTTTTGTATGAAAATTCAGAAATAAGGTTTTCATAACGTCATCAAAAATCTTTGTTTATTTGCATTAACAGACAAAGTACGGAACACATAAACAAAACAACAACAAAATAAGTATTTTGTCTAATAACACTTACCTAGTAAAATCAATGGCGATTTCCAGTCACCAGTCCTCCCTGAATGGGTTAATTGTGTTTAAATGACTGCCATCACTGATAACAATCAGTTAACAGCAATAAACACAATCGTCCAATTGGTGTTTTAAAGCTTTTCTGCTTCGAGAGTATATCCAGAGTTAACATCTGGAACATTAATAAGCTGGTAACTGCCTTTTAAGGGAGTAAAATGTTATAAGATACCTGTATGGCTGATAATAAGTTCTTTTACAAGTAAAATATACTCTAAATAAGCCCTTTAGCAGATCTTCTATCTACCCTCCTCATCTGGTAACTAAGTTTTTTATGATTATTATTCAGTTTTGCATTATTATTATACGTGAAGTTGCTCGTGAGGTCAGTTAATATGATATTATAAGATATTTTACAGCTGACTTAAAACTTTCATGCTATTTCAGATGTTGAAACAAAGACAAAAAAAGGATAAGGCGTTCATTAAAATGCATTTGAATATGTCAAGCAGAGCTGAAACCCAGCTTCTCCTGACCTCTGGAGCAGGAATGTGTGCTGGAGTCGTGGACTGCATCACAAGAATTTATAACCTCTCTCTGTGACCTCCTCCTCTGTGTCTGGCAGGGGAGCCATTGCCTTTTTAGGCTGTGTTTTAATTACCGTGTAAACAGGCCGCGAGGCAGAGCAGGGAAATGAATTGGATGGGAAGAGCTTCACAAGAAGAGGTGTCTCTGTGTGTGACCTGTGATGGAAACTATCACACAACTTAAACGAGTCCCTAAAAAGTGCGCTTGTGTTGCTGAGGACAGTAGCTGTTTTTTTGTCATTTAAATATAACAATGATTGTATCTCAATACATAAAAGAACAAATTGCCTCATTTACTCACTGTGTGGAGACATCATGGGATGAGAGGGGCTGCTGGGAAAAGAAAAGCTTGGAGAGCTGGCTGCCATCTGCTGGCCAAACTCTCTTAGTCATAGGTCTCCAGAGTAATTCAAGCTCTAAAACTACTATACATGTTATTTAAAACAGTCATATGGACTATAATGGAGCACACGTTCATACGCACTTAAGCTCTTGTGTGTTGAACTTGCATTATTCACAAGCATTGAGATTATTTCCAATGACTTTCCCACATATCTACTGACATTTTGTTTTAGACCACTGAAAAGCAGGCAGGTTCAAACAAAGAGCAATGTTGCTCACGCTATGAACTAATAAATGCTTAAACTTTGTACCTGTGTTTGCTCTATAGGCTTACAGATATTGATTTATCTGATTTACAAAACCTCAATGGAACGGTTCACCCCAAAAAAAAAAAAAAAAAAAAAAAACTGCTACAAATGTTTTAAATGCACTCAAATTTGGAGAAACGTAGGATTGCATCAGTGTCTCAGCAATGGATGCCGTCAGAATGAGCTGATAATCTCCAGTCTCAGTTAACATCTGCAGAAAACTAATGCATCATTAAGGAAAACACAATATTGGTCAGATGTCCTTGACATTTAACAGAAAACCCGCAGCTACAAGTATTTCACAACCTCGAGGAACTTGGCAAGACTTCGCCCGTTTGTTGATAAACCTATGATCAGAAACATAGAAGCTGTGTATGGGTAAATGATACTGATTTGTGTTTCTCATTAAAACCTCATGAAAACCTTTGTTGGAACATCCCGTATTTTATTTAAAAATAAATACATTGAGTCTTTTTTTTCTGAGAAAGCTTCTCACCGATCACTTCACTTGTAATAAACAAGAATTTGTTCAAAGAGAATCACTGTTAACGGCAGTTTAATGATATTAACAGAGCTACCCGAGATCCAGTGTAACACAAGTTTATAGGAAAAACATTAGTGTTGATAAACTTTCCCAAGGACCCTGTGAGATACACAAGACAAGACAGAAAATAAACAGGTAAAAATAAATAAATCCAGATGATGTCACCCATGAGGACTCAGCCTGCCAGTCTAAATGAATGTCTTAATTCTGCTCTTTAAGTGCGGAAGGTGAACACATGATTTCTACATTCTACATTTAATAGTGGGGTTCATTCGTGGCACATAGAAATGCTAAAACTGTATTGAAGTGAAGAATATTGTCAAAACCTGTCAAAAACATGTCTAGGATTCAGCCCAATAATAAAAATAAATACATTATAAGTTGCTTAAAGAAAAATAATTCTATTTAACTCTTATTTACAACAACGTATTAACATTGTGAGGTTATTTTCAGGAAAATTAAGCACTTCAGCTGATATTTTTATTATGGAATGTGTTTGGATGGATTAAATTATCATGAGGGGGGGCTGACATGTTCTGGGCAGGTCTCATAAGATTCTCCAGCATCAACACACCCTGCTCACAAACCCTGGGAAGGATTTGGCTAGAAACTCTGACATCAGCACATATACAGTACATCTACCCATCCGTTCATAATCACGTGCGCTGCATCAGTAACAGAAAGAAAGAAAGAAATAAGGTCGAACCACAATCCCAAAGCAGTTAGTGAGCATAATAAAAGAGCCTCAAGTACCCTTGTGCATAAAAACACAGTTTTGTTAACATTGCACATTTTGTGCTTCTTATTGCATTAAACAGACATTGTTCCCTCGAGTCAAAACAAAGATATCTAAAAAGAATCTGCGATCTACACAGTTAAGTGCCGGCCATTATTAGGGGTTCATTGTGCATGAAAGCTTGTTTCCGCCACAGCATGAAAAAAAATGGGACATTTTGTGACTTTATTGCAATTCTGATCTGATCTTACGAGTTTATAACTTGTCAGATAAGTCAGAATTCTGAAATAAAAAGCTTATTGCCTTGTGTATTAATCCATGGCAGAAACGGGCTTCCACAATTCTGTGCTGCTGACTACATAAAGAGGTCCATCTGAACCTGAGACCTGGATGCATGTCTGCTGCATATACCTCCTATGGATCAGGTGCACTCTTTGGACTTTTTTTATATAAAAAATAATAAGTATTCTCAATAATGAGGTTGGGAGCTGCAGGTTTTGCATAGTCCAGCCTCTGTCCGTTCGGGAAGGCTTAGGAAACGTCCTAGAGACCCAAAGCGGACAGGACGGGGTCAGTCTTTCTTGCAGAAAGTGCTGTCAGTGCTACATGGGACTGGTGTTTTCTGCCTGGCTTGTGCTTTGCTGCTTGTATATGAAGGTCAGGAGGAATAGGGCGACATCATGGGACGTCCAGTAGGCCGTGTGTGAGGTCACAGCTGACCAATAGCGGCTCTCCACCATTCCCTCCCGAAGCTCAAAGTCAATGCGGTGCTCCATCTCAACTGTGACACAGACCAGTATGAGTTACATAAATACGGCACTAAATATAATAAAAACTGTGAAATATTTTTACAATGTAAGATTGGTGAATATATGCTAAAATGTCAATTATATCTGTGACGTTCTGCTGTACTTTCAGCATCATTACGCCAGTCCTTCACGGTCCTTCACACTAATATACTGATTCACTGCTCAAGAAATCAGTTGCGGTTGCACAATTAGTGGAAGAAAATGATTGGATTCTTTGGTGAACAGGAAGTTCAAAGCTTTATTTGAAACAGAAATCTCTCGCAACATGTCCTTCACTTCGGATCAATTTAATGCAGCCTTGACAGAAAGCGTTAATTAACGGCTTCGAAAAAAACGTACTGCCTCCACACGTTTGTGCATTAAGGTACACACCTGCTGCATCGAATAAAGAGGAGGAAGAGGATGGAGATATGGCTGGAAATGCAAAAGTGCACTGGCTCTCCTCACTGTCACCAATCCCAGAATCCACAGCCGGCAGGCTGGGCGAGCGAGAGAATCGAGAGAAAAACATCCCGCCGATGCCCTTGCCGAAACTCGCAGCACCTGCACAAACACAAGGTTAGCCAGGTTTACCATTGGACTATTACTATGATTATCGTTTTTTCTGTAATACACTTTCACTCTTTGATCCCTACCTGTGCACTTGTGTCTTTTAAACAAATGTGTGACGGTGTGTAATGTATGTGCCCATCATGAAGTTCAAGAAATAGCCTTTATGCAAAGTTTTGAAAGTTACTGTATGTCTTCATAGTGCGATATTGACAAGAAATACAATTTCTAGATTTTCTGGGTTTTTATTGATAATGAGAAATAGACAAGATTTTTCTAAATGACCCCATGGACAACACGTTTTTCATATTCCTCATATTCTGTGCGGTTCACACTGCTAGAAATTAATCTTTTCCAATAAGGTTAAATAGATTTTTACCTTTATAAAAGATATATATATATCTTGTGAGCCAAGTGAATTAGAAGACTAAGACATTTGGGCTGTTACCAAGCAAATAAAATCAGTATCAATAAAAGCATCAGTGTCAGTATGGATCTTTCCCATGCAGAAGAAGCTGCATCTGAAGTGGCCTTACGCATGTTTAGTGCAGAACATCAGGTTTTTATTTATTAAAAATAAAACACTGAATAGTGTAATGGAAATTTTTGAAATGTACTAATCACATACAACACATTGATCATATGAGTCTCATACAGTATGTTTTCTAATCGAAGTTAGTTAGTGTGACTGATCCTAGAATACGGTGATTCAGAGATTGTGAACGAGTGACTGTCACGGGGGAGGGACGGGATAGACTGAGAATAACCAGACGTCAACAGTATGTGCTTCAACCATTGTCATTGGCTAGAGGGGGATTTTGTTACTTTGAAATGTATACATTTGACTATAAAATCTCTGGTCTGTGTATCTCTTTGCGCACACCGGATCATTTTCTGCAGGAAATAAAAGCAAGACAAAAGCAACCTCTGTTTGGCTTTTCATGTTCAGGCTTCAGAATGATTTGAATCATTGATAAAAAATTCTCCAACAATACCGTTATATTTAAAATGATTTAAATTATAAAAAGGAACTATAAATGTGCAATCTGCCAGCAGGTGGCAGCGAGTCCCTGTTAATGAGTGAGTCAAAGTGATTCATTTAAACAGTTGATTCACTCAGGAACGTTGCTCAGAGACTCGCCTGGCTGTGTTTGGAATTATTTTTGCTGTTGAAAGTGAGCAAAAAAATGGGGTCACTTAATTAACTTCTTGTTTTAAAGGTTTTAAACAAATATTACATTTGTAATCATGCTCAATCAATCTCTTGAATTTGATGATCAATGTACCCAGTATGCTGGCCTTGCCCAGGCTGGTGATGGACTCTCCGTAGTGTTTCCTGACCAGCACAGGAGAGCTGCTGGGACTGGAGCCGTTCTCCACCTCGCTCGCTGGGCTCTTGCTCGCGCTCAGATAGGAGGGTCTGATCTCATCATACGGATTGGGGTTGACGGTGTTACACCTTCAAAACAACCCATCGAAACACAAATCCAGAATCAGAACAGAGAAGCCTAACGTTCTAGCCTAACTGAACCTTTAAAACCAGGCCTAAAGCCAAAATCAGCGGCTATTGCTGGTGCTCAGTTGTTATTAATAATGGTTCTCAAGATCAGTGCCGTAAGATATTTTTGTAAGAAGAGCAGAACAAGAACCATTGTTTTTAATCAGAGATGTTTCTAGAGAAGCAAATCAGCACATTAGGAAGGTGTCATGTGACACTGAAGACTGCAATAATGATGCTGAAAATTCATTCTTTTTATAATAATCTCAAATAGAAAACAGCTCTTTAATTTGCGATAATATTGCACAATGTTACAGTCTTGATGAGCAGAAGAGACTTCTTTCATTTAAAAAAAGAAAAGAAAAACCTTTAAAACAGCTACATCTTACATTTCATACGCATGTAAAGTGATGTTCCTGATTAGTACTGTATAAACTCCACCCAAATAATAAGATATCAAGACTCACCAGTGTATTTGGACAGGTGCAATATTGCTGTAGTGCTTTAAAACAAGAGGCTCCAGTCGATAGGCCTGTCAGAATGAAAAATATGACAGAAAATGATAGATGAATCCCTTACACTGCGAGCTGCTAGACTGAGACGCAGTGACATGGTCTTACCACAGGATCTGTCGGGTGGAAGATGTTGAAGAGGCGCCGGCAGATAGATTTAGGCATGATGTGGTCCTGGTCACCGGTGTTTCCAGGCCGGGTGCCTCTCAATGCCAGAAACACAGCCAGAGGAGAACCCATGCAGAAGAAGTTCTCCACCTGCAGATGAATCAATCACATACTGTACAGATTTTGTTTGTGCCATACAAGATTAGGATGAGTTTGGTTCTTAATCAGATCTGGAGAAATGTGTCTCAGCAATGGATGCTCTGCGGTGAGCGGGTGCCGTCAGAACAAGTCCGAACAGATGATAAAAAAACATCTTCAGAAGGTCCATAATCCATAATAACACATCCTCCAATGGAAGAGAACACCTCCTGTTGTCTCTCACATCAAAATGCCGTTTGTTTTAGTTTGTAAGCTGTGCTTTATCAGTGGAGATTTTCTACTAGAGAAAGGTATATAATAGATGATGGAGCTTTTGTCTTCTCCAGATGTTAACTGATGGACTGGAGTGGTGTGGATTATTGTAACTCTCATTCTGACGGCACCCATTCACTGCAGAGCATCTGTTGGTGAGCAGTGCTCCAAACCCAAAGAAGAAACTAACTCATCTACATTTTGCATGCCTGAGAACGAGCCCATTTTCAGCTTTTCTGAGTCTTCAACTACTCCTTTAATGTCACTACATCACCTTAAACTTTAATGTAGGGAAGGGTGTGGGTTTTGCTGCCTTCAGGCCGTGAAGTTGATCTTGCAGTTCTCGTAACCTGTCACAGTTACAGACACAGTACAGATTAATCATAAGATACAAGACTAATATTTTTGGTGCTGGTTTAATGCAAAGCTCCGCGCACTGCTACGCAGTTACTCACCTTTGTCTGGTCAGCTGCACTTCCTCCAGCAGGTGGCGCTCTTCGTGAGTGGTCCAGAGCAAATCTTCGCTCTCCAGCTGATCCTGATGTTCTTGCAGACAGAAGCGCACAGGATCCCAGCCTGTCATGATATCGAAAGTGATCACGCAGCCCAGTGAGTGGGAGATGATGGACACTTTGCCGCCTCTGCTCTCAAACTGAGGGTTTCGTGAGCAGAAGAGAGAATACAGGCGGTTGAGCTCCTGCGTCAAACCTTTAGTGATCTGGAAGGACAGTATGTAAACAAAACACTTTGTATGTCAGCCATATAGAAAGATATATATTTAGTACTGTTCAAATGTTCGGGGTAAGTACGTTCCGATTCATTAATATGTTTTCTTTCTTGAAAGAATGCCTTAAATTGATGCGTTAAAATTTGATTGCCACAAATTGACAGTAAAGACATTTATGTTTCCAGAATTTCTGTCACATAAGTGCTGTTCTTTTGAGCTTTTAATTCATTTGTGAATCCTGGAAAATACAATGTATCACCATTTCCACAAAAAAATAAATCAATATTGGGAAGCACGAGCAGAAATGTGTGTTGAGCGGTAAATCAGTATATTAGAATGATTTCTGAAGGATCATGTGACACCGAAGACTGGAGTAATGATGCTGAGTAACGAACAGGTTTGATCACAGAAATAAATGATAGAACAGCTATTTTTAATTGTAATAATATTCCACAATATTGCTGTTTTATTGTAATTTTGATCAAATAAATGCTTGCTGAGCAGAAGATAATTCTTTCAAAAACATAAAAAAAAAACCTGTCCTACTCCAAACATATGAAGGCTAAAATTAATATTCTGTTAGAGCCCTGCATTTAGACCCGGGCCTGACTGGCCCGATGTTTTTACGCCCCTCGGGCCGGGCTTCGGGCCAATTTTGACATCATAGTTCAGCCCTGTTTTAGGCTTCTCCTTTTTTTACATTTTAGACATCCATCAATTAGTGATTAAAGATTGGCATGCGGCGCCGGTCAATACAACACACTGCAAAAAACGCTTTCTAAGACTAGATTTTTTTTGTCTTGCTTCCAGCCAAAAGATCTACAAATTCTGAAACCAAGAAGAATTTTCTAGGCAAGCAAAAAATGACTGTCTTGTTTTTAGAAAAACAAGCTAAAATGAAGTAACTTTTTGCTTAGATCAAGCTAAATAATCTGATATTTTGGCTGGAAACAAGACAAACAAATCTTGTCTTAGAAATCTTGTCTGCGCGCTCCGCAGCTAAAAGCGACTCCACGTGTTTATTGTATATTATTATTTATTTATTTCTCATTTACTTTACAGATTCGACTTTGCATGTTCTTTGCTGCCTGCCCTGCTCTCTATTTTTGTTCGAAATGCCTTTGTTCTGAGATATATTGATGTTATATCTGTGGACTGTACTGTAGACTAGTCAAGTGTTGATTTGATCTAAAGGTTAAATTGAGTAAACTCACTGTGGACCACATACCGCTTGGGTATCGATGTCACTAAAACGTAACATTTAAAAAACTCCAAACATTTCTCTAAATTATTCTGAAAAAAAAAACTTAATTAAAAAACATCAACTTTCTATTAAATACAAATCTGGTCTATTTTAAGGGCTGTGACAGTGTAAGCTCCTAGTGGAGGAAAAAGATGGGCTTCGTACTTGGGCTGGTAATTCTGTTAAGCTGTCGGACACGGGCTGGGCTCGGGCCTAAATTTGAGGCCCTTGCAGGGCTCTACATTGTGTAATAAATCATCTCTTTCCAAACTAATGCGACTTACTTTCTTCAGTCAAACACAAAAGGAGATGGCTTGCTGATGCTGCTCTTTTCTGAACAATAAACTATTTAAACTACAGGGCCGTTGAATGCTTGAATCTGCTTGGCTGACAAACGTTCTAAGGTGTGCGATTATTTTCAGGAAACCGCACAGAGATGGCAGTTCCAGGCAGCTCTTTGACCGCATTACATGACCATATGTAACTTCGCCAAATGGTTTTTATTATTTCAAAAGGTCTAACAACCATAGATATAAATACACACAAACAAATAACTATAGTAATCAGTTTGATAAAAAGCTCATTTCCATGCTTTGACACAAAATGTAGTTTTATTGTGTGGAAAGCACATCTCTCTCTCTCTTTTTCTCTCCCTCAGACATTAGCATACGCACCAATGTTGCCAAATGAACCAAAATGAACTTAAAATGTCACTATTAGGCAAACACACACAGCTTAGTTATTAACTGATTAGTCTGCTATCAACAGTTTAAACTAGCCTCCATTATAGATCTAAAATGAGGCATTGGATGAGATTCAGAAGAAATAATCCTAACAATAGTGTTTTAAGTACAAAAAAACGGACAAAAACCTTTAAATATATCATCTGATCAATGTCTTGAGGTGTGGCAACCGTTGTATGAGTGGAACTGACTCTAGGATGCTTGCACGTCATCAGTTATTCTTTACATAGTAACCAGAGACTTTAAAGCTCCACCTTAAAAAGTTTCATAGCTTTATGTGAGCAATGTATTAGTGCTTGACAGTCACTCATTACTATATGCTGGAATTGTCTGAAAAAGAACAGCATGAAGTGAGGGTGAGAAATCGTGTTCTTCTTCAGGTTAAGTGAATGTGCTCACCTCATCTCTGTAGAGAGGGCTGGTGTAGTACATGATGTCCATGGCGCTGCTGTTGAGTAAATCTCTCAGGCCTCTCACTTTATCTGGTGTGATTGACTCCACTGTGTCTGCGTTCGAAGAGAACAACGCTCTCAAAACATGCAAACAAAGGTTGATGTATTTTTTCAATCATCATTTGCTTGGTAACGTTAATGCACGTCATTGTTTGAGCGGTGTCATTTGCACAGCTGATGGAAGGATGAAAGATGAAAGCAGCACGTGTGTGCTTGTGAACAGAAGGTAAAGGCAGTGTGTGTGTGTGTGTGTGTGTGTGTGTGTGATAACAGCAGCTGTTCGGAGGGTGAATGCAGACAGACACGTGGTGTGGCTTCTGTCTTACCGCCATCCAAAGCCAGTTTAGAGCGCCACTCGACCGGCAGAAACTCCACATGCTCCTCTGTTTGCTCAGAGAAGTGCTTCTCCTCCATCTTCCTCACAGCTTCCCGCAGCCTGAGCACACCGAACACACGAGTACATACAGAAAATCACATGCTATTAGCCTTCAAAATGTGCACACTTCAATTCAAAATAGTTAACTATATCTAAAATGATTACAATTGTTGGAAACAAAGTGCTAAAGCTGTAGTTGAAATCTATGGAACAAAAAAATCTGCCTAAAGTATTTGAAATTGCAATCGGAAAAAACATTGCAATTAACAGAGCTTGTATTTTAATGCATTGTATTTTCATGGCTTGCATTTTTATGCGCTGCATTTCAACATGGTTGTATATTTAGGTAGTGAATATTTCAAATAGAAACATTTCACAAACACTACCATTGTTGAAATTCACTAATCAATATTCACCTCACAAAGTTCATTTTCAAAATATTCAGTTTGTTAATTGCAATGTTTGTCGATTTGTGAAATTCAACAAGCTTTTTATTTCAAATACTTTAGGCAGGATTTTTGTGAATGTTGGCGCTAACTATTAATAATATATTCGACAAAACAGTATCAAGGTGTGGTTTTAAGTGATAAACAGGCACACAACAGTCAAAAAATACAGCTCTAAACGTTCATCCTGTTTTAAACACTATAGCGCTTCACCGCTACATTTCGGTGAGGACCTTGTTATCACTAACAGCTCCCCCGAGGACTTACATGCCCGTGTTTTTGATGATCCGATCCTTGTCCATCTTCTGCCCGATGCCATGGACCACAAACACAATGTGTGTGGTCTCAGGGGGTTTATCGTCCAGCGAGGCCTCTTCCACGAAGCCGCGGTGTAGTCTGGTGCCGCTGCTGGAGGCTGAACACAAACGGTTTTACTCACACTCAAACTGCATCTCTGACTACATTCACACTAGAACATGGCCTCTTGTATCTCTACTGTTATTATGGAATATTATGGGCACAATAAATACCTAAAAACAGCCTACCTTGACTATTTGCATCATACAACACTTTACAATAAGATTCCAACATTAAACATTAGTTAACATGAACAACCAATAAACAAATATTCAAAGCATTGAATTTATTAATCTTAGTTAATGTTAATTATTATATTTAGTAATATATTAACCAAACCAAATATTAATGTTGATGCATTAATAGTTAATGCACTGCTAATGTTAACCTCATTGTGTGTTAAGATGGGTCAACAGCGTAATTCTAAACATAATTACAGATCTAACTACAAATATAAGTACAATGTAAAAACATTTATGTACACAGTGCATTAAACCAAATTATTCATTTAAATGTAAGTACACAAGAGTTAAGGCCACTTAAATATAATGTGGGCTCCCCAAAAAATGTTACTTGGGGATTAAAAAAAAAAGACCCATTAAAAATGTCACAAATGAGTCCTTTGTGTCTTGGCATGTTCTTTAAAAGCTGCACCTACAGTAGAGCAGAGATTGAGCAGCAGGCTGATTACTGTGCTGACGCTCTGTCCACTCACCTTTAGAGAAGCCCAGCTTCTGCGTGACGGTGCGGGCAATCTTAGATGTGGTGGCGTCACTATACAAAAAGACCTCATCCACGCTGTACCAATCCACGTGACTGCGGCTCAGCTGCACACTGTGAACGGCTGCACGGAGAGAAGACATGGCTATAACACACGTCACTGTGACTACAGGAAGACATGAAACGACAGGACATGTCTGGTTTTTATTCAGTCAATAACAGTGGTTAGACAGTGGAGAGAGCACACTGAAAAGCCATCTGTCATTCTCTCTTACAAACAGAGAAATTACTCTGGCTAGTCTAGTGCATCAAATCAGCAAATAATCACCTGATGCTAAGAGCAGCCCTGCATCCTACTTCACATGCACAGAATAGCAATGACCATTTCTACTCACAGTGTGTGTAGAAATATATATATATATATATATATATATATATACACTCAACAAAAATATAAACGCAACACCTTTGTTTCTGCTCCGATT
>JAUMHI010000019.1:3268762-3296998 GCA_032359435.1 Enteromius unitaeniatus
CGCAACTATAACGACACGTGAATAATCCCGCCCACTCTAAAGCGGTACTAAACTGCAGTGGAAGCGCAAACCGAGCCAAACTGAGCCTTGCCTTGCCGTAACGAGCCGTGCCAAGTCGAGTCGTACCATGTAGTGGAAAAGCGCCATAAGAAATAATTAATTTATAAAATAGTTAATTTGCACCCTCTGATGAAGATCATAACTGGTGAATTTGTAATTGTGAGATACATGACATCCAGTCGACATGAGACTCTGTGCAACACTGAGTCCCTATTAAACAAATAATTGAAAGGATTGGTTCTCCAGAATAATCAAATATCTAAATCATTTTTATAGTCACAATTGACCAACCAATAAAAAATTGGAACCACCTACACTGCTGGATTTGGATGGTCCAATAGGCAAAGATTTTCTTTGGAAGCTCAATAGCACACCACATTGAGGAGAAGTGGGAAATCCATGAGGACTAGCCAGGTGGAAGTGTTCTTACCGTAACCCTCAGATCACCCTGAATGATAACCGACATGGCTCTGTGTGATGCAGAGCGTCAGTAAGGCAATTGCAGTCCACAAGCTGTGGACAATGATCTGGAAGGAGTGCCCTCTGGTGGCTGTCATGGGCACTCCAGCAGATGGCTATGAGAGATCTACCTTGGGTAGCAGCAAAGAGGGGTTCCCCCACCACAAAATGCTTACAAGTTGAATGAAAGTGTGACTGCTGTAGAGATGCAGCCACTAAGCTCTGAAGAAAAGATTTGAATATGTGTATGCACACCACCATTTTACATACCTGTTATATACCATAAGGCGGGGCTTTTTTGAATGTCTACTTCATATACTTTAGCAACAAGTACTAATTGACTTTCTTTTACTACTTTTCATCTCTTTCTAGCTCCCTGGTAAGAAAAGCTTTGGACCTGCAGGCTGGACCGTTCAGGCTAAAACTGAGCTGTATCTGTGGCTTGGCTTGAACAAGCAGCGGAAGGACTACTTGAATGGCCTACCAAATGGGTTTGAGGAGAACAAGGCAGTAAAAGGGCCTGGAATACAGTCCACACCCCCCATTAGCCTGATGTACACCAGTAAGATACCAAAGAACTTATATAAGTGACCTCAGATTGCCTGTGTAATAGTAGGTGATAATAACTCTTGTATTGTATGCTACAGTGAAGCAGATCTTCCAGCTGAGGGTTCACATGTATCAGGCTCGCAGTCTGTTTGCAGCCGACAGCACAGGCCTGTCAGACCCTTTTGCCAGGGTATTTTTTTCCACACACAGCCAGGTCACAGAGGTGAGATAAAAGCAGACAATAATCTCACTGCATTATTACAATTAATGATAAAAATTATTATTTCATCATATTTCCAACTGACACGTTACCGCAAAAGAGAGAAATAGTGGCCTAAGACTCCTGCACAGTACTGTATATATATATATATTCATAATATCATACAACTGTACCAATACCAATAATATTATACAATATTGAACATACAATAGCGCTTGAACTAAAATATTTACTATTGTCTTGTATTGCTTTACTACTTGAGCAGTGGAGCACTGAACTGTCTGAGATGTGATGTAGTACATCTCCACAACAATTCTGATTAATTCCTCTCAGGTCCTGAATGAGACGTTGTGTCCTACATGGGATCAGCTGATGGTGTTTGATAATGTGGAGCTCTATGGTGAGGCTGGTGAACTGAGAGATGATCCACCTATAATCGTCATCGAGATCTATGATCAGGACACTGTTGTGAGTGCTGCTGCCCTGCAAAATAATTCATTTCAGTTTGCCTATTGTGCTTTCACCTCCTTAAATGTGGTTCATTTCCAATCTCATTTTTCTTCTCAAGGGAAAAGCTGATTTTATGGGTAGAACATTTGCTAAACCTATAACCAAGATGTCAGACGAGCATTATGGGCCACCACGCTTCCCTCCTCAGCTCGAGTATTACCAGATCTACCGGGGAAACTGCACTGCAGGAGAAATGCTGGCGGCCTTTGAACTGCTGCAGGTGCATCTGACAGGAACCAGAAACTGTTTAGATCTTAGTCTCTGTGTCTGTGTGAATACATACTGATTTATTGTGGAAATCTTTCAGATCGGACCAGGTGGAAAGGCCGACCTACCCCCAATCGATGGACCTACCGATATTGATCGTGGTCCAATCCTGCCTGTTCCTATTGGCATAAGACCTGTCTTGAGCAAATACCGAATTGAGGTGAATTGCTCTTAGTAAAACAGCTAAAGGGTGACCTAGAATCTATGTATGACCTACAATCTTAAATATCATGCTTCTTTGTTGCCAGCAATGGTTTCATGAAGGAAATAGTAAACAGTTCACCCAAAAACGAAAGTTCTCACCATTGACTTACATAGTAGGGAGAAAAAAGTATTATGGAAGTCAATGATTGGGTAAACTATTCCTTGGAAAAAAGGTAAAAAATTGTTATAAGACCTGCTGCCTGAAATGTTTTGTGGGGAACCAAAATTATTTGTATATTGCAATCCCCTCACCCAATGCTTTTTATAAAAATTTATTTCCCTGTATATTTTTAATGGCATTATAGAGGGGTATGCAGCCTTCATAAATGCACACACACACACACACACAAGTAAAAAAGTTGTTTGTATTTGTATTTTATTTTATCTTTAATTTATTCTTTTATATTGTACTTTCTCCTCTTTCTGTTATTCTTCTAACTGTTATATGCTGGTGTACTGCTGCTGGAAACAAATATTTCCCAGAGGAACCTTCCCGAGGGATTAATAAAGTTCTATCTAATCTAATCTCTCTAATCTAAAAAAAATATATTTTGTTTATATTGAGGCCTGGGTAATCGCAATTTGCAAGACTTAAAAAAACAAAAATAAAGTATTTTTATATTTGATAAGTAAGTTCCAAATTATTGTAGGTACAAAACTAACAGCGCCCCAAAGTTGTCACCATTTGGTTTTGAATCTTTGAATCCAACATATGTCATTGTGCAAAACAAAAAAGGTTTTGTTATCATGTATAACCAAAAAAAAACAAATAAATGTAAAAAATTTTGAATCTCATTAAATTATGAAAACATTCGTGCAGGTTCTCTTCTGGGGCCTGAGGGACCTGAAGAGAGTGAATCTGGCCCAGGTTGACCGTCCCCGTGTGGACATCGAGTGTGCAGGAAAAGGTGTTCAGTCAGCGCTGATTCAGAACTACAAGAAAAACCCCAACTTCAGCACACTGGTCAAGTGGTTTGAAGTGGTGAGTTTTTGTTTATAACTCGAGGCATTTTCAAAATGATGTTGACTGCACTACAGATATTTGACAGTGTTCATGATTTCTCACCAGGACCTGCCTGAAAACGAGCTCCTCCACCCTCCTCTGAACATCCGTGTGGTGGACTGCCGGGCGTTTGGTCGTTACACACTAGTTGGCTCTCATGCTGTTACATCCCTACGCAAATTCATTTACAGGCCATCAGACAAGAGTGTCAATAACTGGTCTGCCATGGGTGTGTATGCAGAGATAGAAGCTATTCAGTGTGTGTATTTAACTGATTGTCTTATAGAATCTGAGATCCCACATAATTTCAATAATTACAACAATAACAATACTTTTTTTCTAATAATGGAAATGAAAAAAAATGAACCTAGTTAATAACTTGTGCAATCCACAGCAACCCATAATTTGTACTGCAGAGGTTTTTGTAATGTGTTTTTTAAAAGTCTCTGACTGAGGCTGCATATATTTGATCACAAATTGTGATGTATTGTTACCATTTAAAATATATTTTTTCTTTCTGAATATCTGTTAAAGTGTAATTTATTTCTGTGATTTGCAGCTGAATTTTCTTCATTTTTTAAAGTAATACCTTCATTCATCAAGGATGCATTCAATTGATCAAAAAAAAAAAATTTTTATAGTGTTCTATTTCAAATAAATGTTGTTCTTTTCAACTTTTTTATTTATCAAGGAATCCTCAAAAACTAAAATATATGACAGTTTCCATAAAAATATGAAACCCATTAAAAGTTGGAAATAATGTCAATATTTCTTTATTGTCATGTACACTAACATGTTTTTTCTTCTGCAGAGGAGGTTGTGATCCACACAGAGCCAGAACCACCTGTGAAGAAGATTGAGACGGTGGTGAAACTGGACTCAGTAAGAAACACTACAAAACACTTAAATTAACTATATCAGAATTGACAGAATTTTGTCCTGTTTTTTTAACTTGTTCATCTGTTTCAGGCGTCTGATGCTGTGGTTAAAGTTGACATGGTGTGTACCTTTACACTGATCTGTTTCTTTCTTATGTTCAGTGCCTGTAACATTTATAACTTTGGCATTCATAAATTCATTAGTTTTATGTGTGAAAATGAATTCTGCGTCCTCAACATTGTGACAGCCAGATGATGAGAAAGGTGGCAAAGGAAAGAAGAAGCGTAAGAAGGGTGAAGAGGTGGAAGAGGAGGAGCTGGATGAAAGCATGCTGGACTGGTGGTCCAAATACTTTGCCTCGATTGAAACAATGAAGGAGGTAAGAGCCTGATTAAATACATGATTCAGTTTTTTTTAACCAAGGTTTAATGACTATTTATGATCAATTTAGATCATTAAAGTGCAGGAGGCAGAAGCTGAAGAGAAGGAAGATTTTGACTCTGGAGATGGTACGTCAACAATATGTGTTTTAACTTTCTTACAATATGCAAATGATTAATCAGATAGGAGTTACACATGCACCACTAGGAATAGATGCCCAAGTGCATTTGTACTATGATACAACTTGCCTTTTTATTTTGTATAAGCTAACACATTGATATTAGCATATGAGATATCATTAAATGCGTAAGACATTCGTTATGTAAAACAGTATGTGACTTACTATGAAAAAAAGTTAATCTTTCTTTTTGTTTTATTAAGTGATACCCAAACAAAGATATCTGACAGAAATCCTCAAATTCCCAAATAATTGAAAGTACATTAATAATCCAGAAGTTTGTATACCCTTGATTCTTTGCCCTGATTACCAAATATGTTCCTAATGCCTCTGATATGACAGGGACCAGGAAGAAGAGAGGAAAAGGAAATAAGAATAAAGCCATGCCTGGTGAAGGAGTACCAGAGAAGAAGAGGCAGAAAATCGAAGAGCTGAAGGTACAGTTAGGAATTTAAAGGAATAGTTGAGCCAAAAGTAAACATCAGAGCTGAAAGTGTGTTCAAACAAGAGAACAAGAGTGTGTTTCTTCATCAGATCTGCATCACTGTCAATGAATGTGAATGGGTGCCGTCAGAATGAGAGTCACAATAATCCACAGCACTTCAGTCCAGCAGTTAACATCTGGAGAAGTGAAAAGAAACAAATCTATCACTAAGATGTTACTAACTAACATATACGTCTATAATATATAATATCACTAACTCTATATTGATTCAGACCAGAAAACATTTCCACTGGAGGAAGCTTTAATATGGATTATGGACTCTTATTTTAGCTGGAAACAACAGTTTGAAGTAAAAAATATTTTGATGTTTTGATTGATTGATTGATTGACTTTATTAATCCCACAATGGGGAAATTTCTTAGGAACAGCAGCAACAGTAAAAAAAAAAGACAGTGTAACTGGATCCATAGGATCCACAAAAAGATTTAGGGAACTGTGTCGTGTCCGAGAGAGACATCATTAAGGTTTAAAGTACAGTAAAAATGTTGACAGGATTAATCCTGTCTGGTGGTCGAAAACTTTATGAAATGCAGTTTATTTGTGTTAGGGCAGCCATCACTGTCACAAAACTCATGTGCATCTTAGATGGCTTGAGGACGAGGACATTTTCAGCAAATTTTCATTGCTGGATGCAAAATTAATTCAATAGCAAAAGTTCATTTAAAAAGGAACTGCCTGGTTTGGAGAGTGTTGAATGCCTTGTGAATGTAAAAGCATGTGGGAAATCTGGTTTCTTCCACAGATGTTCAACAGAGAGCTTGAATATGAGTTTGACACCTTTGAAGATTGGCTTCACACTTTCAACCTTTATCGAGGCAAGTGTTCAGATGATGCTGATGTTGAGCAGAATGCAGCTGATGAAGACAGACTTATTGGCAAATTCAAGGTTTGTTGTCCCTCGTTGCTTACTCTTTACTTTTTAAACATTCTGCATACCAGTGATTGAGAGAGTAGCCCACTAAACACATTGAACAGTTTAGGTTGTATTTTAGGGATCCATGTGCATCTATAAAGTCCCGGTATCAGATGACGTGTCCAGAGAAATGGGCTTTGATTCTAACATGGGCATGTTCCAGAACATCCCACACAATGACCCCATCAACGTCCTTGTGCGAGTTTATGTGGTCCGGGTATGTACTAAACACTATCAAGAAGAGATTTTTTTTCCTGTTTGCTGATTTGAACAAATACGTGGCTTTGTTTCAGGCAACAGAACTGCACCCTGCAGACATCAACGGGAAGGCCGACCCATATATCTCCATCAAGCTCGGGAAGACAGAGATCAAGGACAAAGAGAACTACATCTCGAAACAACTCAACCCTGTGTTTGGAAAGTCAGTACATTAACACTTGCATTTGTTCTTCTCTTTCATCATTCAATTAATATTGACTTCAAACTCCCAGGTCTTTTGACATCGAAGCCACGCTCCCAATGGATTCCACCCTCACCGTGTCCATCTATGACTGGGATTTGGTGGGAACCGATGACCTGATTGGGGAGACAAAGATCGACTTGGAGAACCGTTTCTACAGCAAACACCGGGCAATATGTGGTCTCAGCACCAACTACGCAATGTGTGTAATACTAACTTCTTACAAACACAATACAAACCTGTGGATGATAATTTACTTGACAGTACTGATGTTTATATAACTGACATGTTTTTTTTTATATTCAGAAATTGCTTTTTTATTTCTTTTATTTACAGTTCTAGTTAATGTTTTAGTTATGTCGCTGTCATTTTTATTAGGTTAACTATGTCTTGTAACTATGTATTTGTCTTCTCCTTTTTTAAGTTTTAGTTATTCTAGTATTTCATGTTAATGCCTGCCTTGGCCACTAATTAAACTAGCAAGTTCCTTTTTATATATAGTATATAGACTCTCAAAGCACTTAATAAATGAATTAAACATTAACTTGAAAAAAAGTAAGTCAGCTAGTTTATTTTTTTATGGTTCTAGTTTTTGTTATAAAAATGTTTAACTTTTTGATTGAATTCAACAACATTTCTCTTTTTTTATTTAGTCCTGACATCCTAAAATAACTCAAATTGAAATATACATTTATAAAATACAGATATTAAAAATAATAATAAAATGTCAAAACACACAACAAATTATTAAAAATTAACAAAAACTACAACAAAACAAATTAAAAAAACTAGAAAAAAAGTACTAATTTAAAATTTTAATAAAAACTAAAATAGCATTTCATTGATACCAAAATAACACTGAAATAAAAGTGTAAGTATTTTTACAAATGGAAATTGTGTATCTCTCAAAGAAATATTCTTAATAAATTTAGTGGCACCAATTTTTTAATTGATTTAGTCCTTGCTAAATAAAAGTGCTAACTTATTTTAACATACTTACATTTTTTCTCCATTTTTTGCATAAGCTGTCATAAACTACAATTCAAAAGTTTGAAGCAGCAAATCTGTTTAGAATATTGATAACATGCAATAAAATGTTTGTTGAGCTACAAAATAGATCCTATTCTAAAGAATCATGTGACTACAATGACAATAATAGTTCTTATAAATACAATTCTTTAAATAGTTTTGGCGTGATTTGAGTTTACTAGAAGTAGCAATGCTGCTGTTACATGCTTCAGAAAGGGATGGCTGGATAAAACGTTCCTTACTGGTTTTCTTTAGTCACGGCTATAATGTGTGGAGGGACCCAATGAAGCCAACGCAAATCCTTGCCAAACTCTGCAAAGATGGAAAAATGGATCCGCCCCAGTACGGCCCAGGGGGAAAAGTGAAAGTGGCGAACAGAGTTTACACAGGACTGACTGAAATTGAGGATGAAAATGGTATGCACGTTTTCAAAAAGCATTTGGAAAGGGAAGAACTATAAATGATTCTGCATACTGTATTAATGCACATATTGTGTTGAATAAACTTTATGCATTCATTGAGTTCAGTTACGTCTGGAAAGAGCTCATAAACACAAATGCACATGCTGTTTTCTGCCAGGCCTGAAGAAACAGACGGACGAGCACCTGGCTCTCGCTGTACTAAACCGCTGGGAGGATATGCCACGCATCGGCTGCAAACTGGTCCCTGAGCACGTGGAGACAAGGCGTCTCCTGAACCCTGATAAACCTGGGATGGAGCAGGTCAGCAACAATGTCCTAAACAGCACTGTCTGTTCATCAAATGCAGTTCATGAGCCGTTAATGAGCGTGAGTGCTTCTGATGCAGGGAAGGATTGAGCTGTGGGTGGACATGTTCCCGAAGGATATGCCTGCTCCGGGACCCGCTCTCGATATTTCACCAAGGAAACCAAAGAAGTAGGACGCACTTGGTGAAGACTGTCCGAAAAATACAGATGAATGTTTTCTATTCTTCTAACGACGTTTTGGTCATTGACAGGTTTGAGCTCAGGGTGATCGTGTGGAACACAGACGAAGTCGTTCTGGAGGACGATGACATTTTCACGGGAGAAAAATCCAGTGACATATTTGTTAGAGGGTATGGGATCTTCATTCAGATCACTCGCATATATTCAGTGCCAGTTAGTTACTGATTACATGCAATTTGGATTATGTAATTAGATTTAAAACATGAAGTACAGGTAGTGTGTTACATTTTGAAATACCGTAATCAGATTACAGTTACTTTTTTATTGATTACACGAAGCCCACACAATAGCAATGAATTAATTCATTATTCATTCTTCCTAACACTTCTTGTTTCTTGTATCTTTTAAACGCTCATTCCTAAACTAGCCTATCATTTATGTATAATAAATTGGTCCGTCGTCCAGTTTTGTGAACCTGATCTCACAGAATTGTGTGAAATAACCACGTATTCTTAATGCAGACATGCTTTATTCGTAGTGTAATTCAGTGACAGGCATCAGCCGTGGTTACATTGGTTACAGTGCTTCAATAGCAATAATCTAAAAGTAATCCAAAAATAATCAAAAATGTGCGTTGTAGTGAATTACATTGCTAACTACAATTTTTGTCACGTAATCTGAAATCAGTAACAGACTATAATTTGTAAATAATCTACCCAGCACTGTATATTTGTGCATGTTTATCAAAACTGTAAGATAATTATATTGTTTTGCTTAATGTTTCTGAAAGCAGTCTCTTCTTCTTACCAATGCTTCATTTATTTGATAAAAAACTGTAAAAAGAGTAATATTGTGAAATACTATTACAACATTTTTGTTCGAATGTTGTTTTCTATTGGAATACCTGTTAAAAGTTTGGATATACCTATAAGTATATGTAGATTTATGTATATACATTTACATGTATAATCACTATGTAGCTTGTGACCAACAGATGGCTGAAAGGCCAACAAGAAGACAAGCAGGACACAGATGTCCACTATCACTCGCTGACCGGAGAGGGCAACTTCAACTGGCGCTTCGTCTACCCTTTCGACTACCTACAGGCCGAGGAGAAAATCGTCATCTCAAAGAAAGAGTCCATGTTTTCTTGGGACGAAACCGAGTATAAAATTCCTGCCCGACTGAATTTGCAAGTGTGGGATGCAGATCACTTCTCTGCAGACGACTTCTTGGGTGTGCCGTTGTTTTTTTTTTCTGATATAAAGAATCTTAACGACCATCATTAATGTTTGTTTTTTGTTTCAGGTGCAATTGAACTAGACCTGAACCGATTTCCTCGCGGTGCAAAGACAGCGAAGCAGTGCTCCATTGACATGGTGCTCAACGAGCAAGACATGCCCATGGTCAACATCTTCAAACAGAAGAGAATTAAAGGCTGGTGGCCATTCGTGGCCCGCGATGAAAATGATGAGATGGAAATTACAGTAAGTGACCTGCACATCAACATACTAATAATGTACAGTTAGTACCTTTTGTTGTTGAGATACAAAAGGTGACAATGTCTGAAATGCTGTTAAGAAAATGATTTTGTTTTAGCTTGTCAGCTTCCAAGAAAATTCAATAAAGCGCCGCTCAATATACATGCAGTCATTAGTAAAATAATTGAATGGCACACACAAAGCTTTGCAGACCCTCGGATGCAGTCTGGCATCAAATACGTTTTGTCTATCGACACGAGAAGACATTATCTATCAAGATCAGTCTCAAATGCAAAGTTAATTAAAAGCTTTTTCTAATAAATTTTATTGTGCATTTTGATCACAAGGTGGCACTGCCCCTAAACGGTTCAAGTACCTTCAGGACGTGGTGCTGACGACACTTTAAGGCCCGGTTTCACAAACGGGGCTTAGCTTAAGCCAGGACTAGGCATTTAAGCAACTTTTACAAAACATTTCTTAACACAAAACAATGACACTGACATGTTTTAAGATATTTTCATCTGAGACAGCTCAAACTTGCAATTTAGTCTGAGACCAGCTTAAGCCTTGTTTTATGATAAGCCAATGCATTCATAAAATATGACATTTTGGGGTCAGAATTATGATTATTCTAATATAATATATGATTATTATTAATATGATTATTGCCAAAAAAGAGTATAGTTCAACTCAAGTAAAAGAGTCTTGTTCTTTTCCATTTTTGGCCAAACCACTTGCATATACTGACCACTAGTAGGCACTGTGCAACTCAAATAAATTTGCTTACCGTGCAGCAGATATGCACTACACCATTTTATGTACAAATGTTGACAAAGGCCCTAAATTACAGACAAATCAGTGCTCATTCAAGTAAGCAACGATTGCATGGTATGACATTTTAAAAGACACAATCTGGGCATCGGCGTAAATTTCATTTAACAGTAACAATACAGGACAATAAACATAAAGTTTCTCACGAGCAAATAATACAGTCAAATTGTACTTATAAAGCTATGTCAAAACTGGAAAACGTGGCTTCTATTATTATTGTAGCATGGAGACTTATGGTTATTTTCAACGTTTTTCTCTGGTTATTGCAATGTTTGTTATGTTGTTTACAGTCGAGTCATTAAGCTAGCACAAAATAGATTTTTCCATCTTAATGAAAGCTGTGCACCTTTGTGCCCAAATTGTTCCAAATTTTGTTAAATGTACTGCCTACATTTCACTAAAGTCACTAAATTGTGCAAATATGTGCGTGAATGTGTGACACAGCACCTCTACGTCACGGATGGGTGGCTAATTGTGGCCGCTAAGCCAAGTCGCCACGAATAAAACAATGCATGGGAAACAGCTTTGGCGTGTTAGTTGCAGTGCACCATGCAACAAGTGATCATAAACAAGCTAACGTTCAATTTATAAGTAACGTTTTAAGAGCTAACAGCAGATTCGTGGAAAATGACATCGGTAATCAGCATTTTTGCCACAGCTAATTTATTAACGAGTCGGCATCAACTACATTAAAGAGAATCGCTTTATTTAAAGTGAATAAAATCCACTAGTTACTGGAGTTCAACAACTACTAATGCACAGAGCAGCCATATATACATGACTTGTACGTGTGTAGCGTAGGGAAAGCAGGCCAAACCACTGTGAGCAAGTTTCCCATTTCAAAATTCATCTATTTTCTATTAAATGAACGATTTTTATTAAATTTCTATTAAATGTTTGTCCTGAAGCAGAGAGGATAAATGCACTTGCATTTTCAAATATTTTTATATGAAACTGACATACACACAGTCAAACAATGAAGCTTGTCTATGATGTCATCAGTAATAATCAAAGGCATCCATCCTGTGGGGAAAAAAAACATAAGTATTGTCTGTAAACATTTGGATAATCAAAGAACACTTATTCTAAATAAGTATATATATTTTTTAAGTAGCCTGCTTATATAATAAAAAATAAAGTACATTTTGCACACAAAAAAAAAAATTGATTTAACATTTCTGTGAAAATGTAGCCATGTGCAGTAATACTGAAAACTGGTCACATGACACATGGTGCTATTGAGTTGATAATGACAATCGTATATGAATTGAATTGAATTGTAAAACTTGTGCTGACACAGATATTTCAAATAGAAACCGAAAGCATAAAAACGGCAATGTTTTCAAATCTTACACTTCTGCATTTTCAAACCCACAAGATGCCAAAACATGTCATATGGACTACAGTAATCATACATGAGGCTTTTTTGAGGCTTGATCATACAAAAGCACCTTTGGCTTTCAACAGCGCTTTAACGATTCATCAGTATATCTTCCTTTATGTTGATTGAAAGAAATTTCTTTGTTGCTTTTCATTTCTTTTTCATGATCTGACCCTTTAAACAATAGCATGCTCATCCTAAACGATCAGTGTGTAATTGTAGCATTTTCTCTTCAGCTTTGATAGTTTGAACTTTAACCTCTCTTACAGGGAAAAGTAGAGGCAGAGCTCCACCTGCTGACAGGTGAGGAGGCCGAGAAGAGTCCTGCTGGTGAAGGACGCAATGAACCAGAGCCCTTGGAGAAACCCAAGTAAGAGCACCCTTCCTTCAAAAAACATTTTTCACTTTCACTAAAGTATAAATATTCCAGGTTGAACTAAACATTTTAAATCACTTTTTAAAAATCTAATTAATCTAATAAACATTTTAACACCCAAAAGTGCTGAATGGGAAATAGATGGTAGCTGCTTGTTTTCCTTCCTCCAGCTTTGGTTTAAGAGAGCCAATATCCTGCTTTAAATAAAATCCCTCCTGACATGATGCAACACATCCCTGAAAAGGAACGATACCTTAACAATATAAAAAAAAAACTAAACTAGAATTTCATCCCTTTAAAATGTCCAAATCCCATATTCCTTCATCACAAAATCTCTGAAAATATCAGCCTGCTTAATAATCCTCATTTCACCATTGCCTCACCCACTATACAGAAAGCTCGAGAAGGTGCTGCCGATTTGATTCATTTAAAGATGATCATTAGTAACTGGTAAGAGTCTGGGAAACATCAAGGGAATCAGAAGAATCTGTCAGATTTTGAGATTTGAATCATTTGTGCTTTGTGAGTTAACTGAAGGCTTTTACAGGCCGTAAGTATGATTATTAAAAATGCGCATTTCTCGACTTTTATATCCACTGACGAGGTCAATAAAAAAGATTGACTTAAGTATTGAGTGGTTTCACAGACATAAACCCTTATATTTGGTTAGAGCAAGCTAAACAAATCCCCAATTCGTAATGATTTTGACAAAGTTCGCTCACTGCTGTGCCACAGATTTTACCACAAGTTTTTCTCTGTCCCACCAGCCGTCCTGACACAACCTTCCTGTGGTTCATCAGTCCGCTCAAAGCAATCCGCTATCTAATCTGCAACAACTACAAGTGGCTAATCATCAAAATTGTGGTGGTTCTGTTGATCTTAGTGATGCTGGGCTTGTTTCTGTACAGTATGCCAGGCTACATGGTGAAAAAGCTTCTAGGGGCTTGAAAAGCTTTCTCAAAGGCTGCGATGCTCAGCATCAATGCTTTATTACTTCACTTGACTGAAGCGGTTGTTTTTGGAATGGGCCGTTTGTCTGTTGGAGGAGTCATTTGCATACTTACTGTTCTTAATCTGTGTTAAAAATCATTACTGCTTGAACTGAATGATCATAAACCTACTAATAAATAGCAAAGCCCAGCTGAGAACACAAAGTCACTGACGATCATCAAACGCTGACAGGAGCAGTTCTTTTGGAAAATGCTAGTTTCATCTGTTAAAGTTAAGTTTTTCTTCACTGAAGGATGTGTTGTTGTGTGCTTTGGATGCTACTAATAAATCAATAAAGAAAACTGCATGCATTTTATTTCTTAACAGTCCATGAAAATCCTACACTTTCTGCACCGGTCCTCTAAAACCAGCCTAAATGCCGATTCCTGTCCTTTAATATTTCACAGTAAACAGGCCCATTTAATATCCATTGTAGGAGAAATTTAAACTCTTCTAACTCGTGTTAAACCTCTAATGGAGAATAACGCGGTGTTGACGAGTAGCATTGATGCGCACTATTAGTTGCCAAAATTGCATGTCATCATTGAGACACATTTTTAATGTATGTACCCGGTTTTTAAAAGCTTGTTCAATGGTTTTGTCCCACCAGCCGCCCCGACATTACACTCCTGTGGTTCCTTAGCCCGCTAAAGGCAATCCGCCATCTCATCTGCAACCAGTACAAGTGGCTGGTCATCAAAATTGTGTTGGCGCTGCTGCTTCTTGCCATTGTGGCCCTGTTCCTCTACAGTATGCCTGGCTATATGGCCAAGAAACTCCTGGGGGTCTGAGAGAACACTAGATTCAATCAGAGCTTAATCTCTTCTGCAGTTAGTTTGAAATGCATGCGTTGAACATTATTTGTATGTCTGCATTTGGCGAAATAAAGACATCAGTTGACAGTAACCCTAATATCCAGTCTTGTTGTTTTCTTGGCACATATTGCGTGTTTATTGTTTTCAGTTGTTCTTTGTGATTTTAGAGTTAAATAAAGTACCCATAACTCCCTTCAACTTTCTTTCAGCAATGGCTCTCAGGTTGGAGCACGGTTTTCCCAAAAAGGTTTAAATAATAACGTTTTGTGACAACAAATGAATCAAAGCAGGTTAAAGTAAAAGCCCATTTTCCTGTAGTGTTTTTCTGGGTGCAAGTCCATTGATGTCACTGTTACCATGAGGGATTTTTGCCACTTGGGAAAACAATAGCAAGATGTTTTTTTCCTTGAATGTTTATCATTTATTTTGGTTTGCATAGATGAAGAAAGCTTTGATTATTAGAATGCCACAAGGTGGTTTAATAATAAATTGAATAAATGTAATTCTGCACTAGTCAGAAAACCTGAAGAGATCACCTTGTTTTATTTATTAGTTAAAATGTGTCATTTAATAATTTTAGTTTTACAAACTACCTGTGAAATAATAGTTGATTAATCGTAAAATGAATCAGTTATTGAGATTACTGTGTTGCAGCCACACTGTGGGAAGACTGCCACTCATTTCTTTACAGTATCATGTCGGTACTTTAGCATTTAACCGATTTGCTGGGAAAAAAAAAATTAAAATGTTAAAAACACTTATTTGTACAATTTATTTTTCATGCCTTGGTTTGCACTCAGCCTAAAGAGAAGCCTATTTTTAGCACTCCCTATACGCAAAAAATATTAGGACTCAAAAAAAAAATAAATAAAAAAAAACATTCACCACTCATTCAAATGTACTTTTGTCTGTCGTAGTCTTAAAACTGTCCCATGTGTTTGACAGATTCAGGTCAATTACACTCAATAACGGTCTCATAACCTTTTAGGCAAGGAGATAAAGGGCGATGAAAACAGTACAAATAGCTAATTATTTTATAGAAATGAAACATTTCCGAGTGAAAATTGTTTAAAAGTGAACTTGAACTTTTTATTAGCTTGTTACACTTGCTGCTTTCTTTTCGTTTACGCAGCACATGAGACGCTTCATCTTTCCAGACGCCAAGATTACGACAGGGAGCGGGTTTTAAGATAGAATTCAAAACCTTTATTACAAAAATAAGTTACACTCACCTCATTTTACAGTATAAAACAATTTATTTGCTGGAATGCAAAAACGTTGTTGGCCACCAACAATAGTTTAAAACTGCTCACACATCTTTTCAAAAGGTTGCAATGTTACAGCTTTATCGAGAGGGAGTTAACTGTGTACAAAACCGGTTGAATGGTTCGGTCACCTGCTTGCTATATATGGAATATAAACTGAAGCTGCAGTGTCCTTTTTCCCCACAAAAACCAGTTGATCTCATCTCTCGCCCGCGGATGAGCGCAAGCTCGGCGAGCGCAAATATCCACCGCTCGCTCACCTACAGTCATGATTGATCATAAAACCTACATAATTCATAGCTCCAGCACTGGCAGAAAAAAGGACACTGCAGGGCTTAGCAAATGCAGCTGATGCATTTGTGATGTTTAAGCCAATACAAAAGTAACATTTTATTCCAAACTATCATACAATCATACACCCAGTAACTACATAATCTGAAGAAGCGAGGCAGCTAATTCAGTTGAAAGGAGGATAAAAGCAGGGCTTGTTCCAGCTCATCATATGAGATTCGTTTGCATGCCCAGTTTTACTGTTTGCAATGTCAGAGCAGCAGCGGATTGACTATATTACATTAAGAATATCTGCTGCCCTTGTGCATATTTCATGAGAAACAAGCCCTGCTCCTATGCTTCGACGTGTCCCTATTTACAGTACAGGCAGGGTAGTTGAATCCTCTCTACTGAGGTAGTTAACCGACCCTTAAAAAAAAAGACAAGTTCTGAAAAGAACCACGTTCCTGGAATGCCTGACTTGTCCACGCAAGGCGGTTACACCAAAACCCCGCAGATGTTCTCTAGCCGAATCCAAGCGCTTTAGGTTAACATGGACATTCCCACAACAAAAAGTGTAGTTAGCACAAAAATATACATCAGCATCAAGCTCCTCGGAGCCACTTCAAACGCAGGAGTAAAAAATAAAAAGGGGGAAAGAAAACAAAAAAGAAGTGCAAAACACATCTGACGTAAGGGGATCCTTGAGTTTAGACTATATAACTGGAGGGGTAGTAGTGAGTTGGCTTATTTAGACAGGGCTCCGAATGGGGGAAACGTCCGGGGTTTGGACTTCACAACTCTTAGGGTTAGTCTGGGGTGGCAGTATAGGAGATATGCTTCGATACAGGCTGGAATATCATTGGGTCTTTGAGTTTGCTTTAACCTTATGAACACTGGTAGCATCCGGTGTAACCCCATACAACAAGTCAGTCTTCATACTACCTGGTCAGGACCAGCCTCGACCCCCTTTCCCTGGTAAAACAAAAAAACACGCATGCTTTATTCACACAAACACAAGCGGCAGTACAGCATCAGGTTCATGCAAGACCTTCACAACAAAAGCGCAGGAGATGGTGGAAACCCAGTTAACGTGAGAATGTTTTCAAATAAACATGGAGCATGAGCGTGTCCGGTCACAGGACTGATTTTGCTGAAGTGCACCTGTTACTTTCACCAATTCAATCCTTACATTTAAAACAAACAGGTTTTGAGATGCATTACGGCGAAGGCTAGGACAGAATATTTACAAGAGTGACTATTATTTTGCCCATGAAGTCAATCACGTAAACTTTACTTCAGTGACTCAGTTAAAAACGCATAATACATCCAAAGTGAGAATCTTAATACAATCAAATATTGTAAAGATAACAGAGTAGGTTTGCCTAAAATATATTTTAGTCTTTTACTTCATTTACATTTTTATTTAATTCAATGTGTAAATCCATTTTTCCACATATTTATTTTGTTTTATTTGGGGATTATAATTGCTAAAATGTTTGTTTGGATTAGGGAAAGGCATTTCTAAGCAATCTCTAGTCCTGCACCGTTTTGTTTTTTTATTAAAATTAAAAAAGGTTTTTCATTTTGAAAAATCTAAACACCAAAAACAATCAACCACTAATAATTATTTAACACCCAACAACCTGACTTGTATATAAACACTTCAATTGTACTCCCCTTAGGTTTTTACTCTGTTGTTGTTGTTGAAACATTTAAACAGGGGCTTGAAAAAAAAAAACAAAAAAAAAAAAAAAAAAACTAGATGTCGGTTCATCAAAATGAAGGTTGATAAATTACAAATCTTCATTTTCAACGCTGTGTAAAAACAGACATGTTTACCTTTTGTAGTTTATCCATGTGTTGTGAATGAAAGAGACACTGATACGCTCAAAACGTATTAAACGTCACCATTTTGGTCAATGATTTCGTTCTCTAAAACGGTTTGTGAAAACTAATTATGGTGCATCACCAGCAAATACTCCGGTATAACACCTGAATAATACAGCTGTTTAAAATATATCGCTCAGACCGAAGCGCAGCTTGTGCTACACAGGTGAGGACTTCTCGATGAAGACACTTTGCATATGCAGAAGTCAAAAATAAATCAGTGTACATAAGTGCCGTGAATTTCCAGGAATGAAAGAGCAGAAAGTGCAAACCTTTGGTCCGTTTCGTCCACAAGGTGCCTTGCATATGTAAGCAATATGAAAAGGAGGGGAAGGAAAAAACAAACGCCAAAACATGTATTTTGATCACTATGTCCTTAGTCAAATTTGACTTAAAATGAGTGCACGGCTAGCCTAGAGCGCCTCAAAACCTCCTGCCAACACTCCAGGAGTGCTCCACCCACACATCACGTACCACTCGACATCTCTGCTGGACGCCTCCTCTGGACCCCCGGCCGCCTCGGCTGGACCCCAGACCTGCGCGCTGAGAGAAACCGGCCCGGCCCCTGCTGCCGGTGGAGCCGCGGCCCCTGGACAGTGTGGGGCCCCGGGCTCCTCTGCTGCCTCTTCCTCTGACGTGAGCTTGAAAGTCATCGTAGCCATAGTAGGGGTCGTCGTAACCGCCTCTGTAGTTGTGATAGTCATAGCCGTAGTAATCGTAATAATCTTCGTAGCTGTAATAGTCGTGGGGGTACGAATAACCTCTAGCGCCTCGTCCTCTCGCTCTCGTCGGGGGATGCATGTGTGGCGGCCCGTAGTAATAATACTCGTCATACCTGAAACACATGAACATGTTTACAATCATT
Source organism: Enteromius unitaeniatus (assembly GCA_032359435.1). Taxonomy (NCBI): domain Eukaryota; kingdom Metazoa; phylum Chordata; class Actinopteri; order Cypriniformes; family Cyprinidae; genus Enteromius; species Enteromius unitaeniatus. Next base: position 3,287,451 of record JAUMHI010000019.1, read on the forward strand.
CATGAGCCTGAGTGCATCAGCACTGGCTGGGTCGCACCTCGCGGCTGTCCCCACTAACACTAAAGAGATAGGGATGATCACAACTTTTCATTTTCCTTTGGTCTTAGTGCACAATGTAACTACAGACGAGTCAAGTTTTAAACTGGGAAAAAATATCTAAACTCTTTGGTCATTTTTGAGCGTGATGATAACTAGGGGTGTAATATGTACTCTCATTCCGGCGTAATAATCAAGGAACTTTGCTGCCACACCATGGCTACAGCAGGCCCAATGATATTACACAGAGCCTAAAACTGGTAGGGACTACTTTCAGGCACTGCGTAATATTATTGTGCATATTTTGAGAAGAAATTATGATATGCATGTCTAATGTTTTTATGGCTTTTAAATATATATATATATATATATATGAAATATCTTCATGGAACATGATCTTTATTTATATCCTAATGATTTTCTAGCTTCAGGGTCACATGTAGGAGTAATGGTTTTTGAGAGAATAATCTGGGGTCACTTCGCTCTATTTGATCCATTTTTTGGCTTATATAGTCAGTCTACTGTAGTGAGAATGTGGAGGAAAAACGGCTCAATTTATTCTGAGAGGCAAAAATATGAAATTTGGTGCAGATGCTGAGATGTACACGATAGACTTCTAACACCTGTAACGTAAATCAACGACACCTTCATATAACAGTATAACACAGGGGTCAGCAATCTTTAGCGGTCGTTTTTGCCAATACCTGCCCTAAACGCTATATTGCTTCATTGTTTATAGACAAAAACACAAGACATGCATAAATCACACTCAGGCACCAGGCATTCATCTCTCGCTCTCAAAATAGCCATATTTGAGAAAAACTAAAATCTAACAGTTACCTAATATTAAATGACTTGCAATATTCATTTTAGCTGGTTAAACTTTTCCCTTCTGCCATGTGTCTGTGATTATCCCTCATATGGTATGCCATAGGCTGCTGACCCCTGGTCTAGCAGACACTTACATCAAATTAAAATGTACGTAACAGTGCATTCAATCGCCTTACATTTGAGTTTTAGCAGCTTGTCTCTGGGCCTTTCGCTCTTTCCTCTTCTGATCAGGCGGCTTTGCAAAGACGATTTCAATTTCTTCCCCTTCCAAATCCTTCCCATGCATTTCAGCTAGAGCCTGCAGAAAAAACATAAAACACTGGTTAAAAGTCTGGGCAAAAATTACCAGCACCCTCTCCATTGACGCAGAAAGAGAGATAATTACCTTAACAGCACTATCTCGCTCTTCAAAGTGGATGAAGGCGTAGTCTTTAAGCTTTTTAACCCTTTCCAGTTTGCCAAACTGACAGAACGTCTTCTCCAGAAGCTCTTCTGTTACTGTGCTGGCCAGGTTTCTTACGAAGAGGACTTTGACCTACACAATACATGCAAAATAATCATCTCAGTATAAACTAGCATTAAACCTCATATAGCACACTAATGATGACTAATATCACTTGCATTACAAACTCTTCTCTAATTGCTACGACACTACGTTTGTACATTTTCAAAGTCAAAATTAACTTGTGGAAAAGCACATACCTTAGCCATGACTTCTGGGTCGGGGTCTTCTATGGGATCAGCCCATTCTACAGTCACCACGTTCCCCCAAACCTTCACTTTGCCGCTCATTAATCTACGTCGCGCCTGGGCTGCCGTTTTATGATCCTCGTACTCTAAGAAGCAAAAGCCACGATTCTTCTTCTTGTCATCGGGCTGATGATATAAGATGACGTCGTTCAAGCCCTCTGTTGAGATTGGGGACAGAAAATTATTTCAGGAAGACGGACACAAATCCATCACGAGCACTTGACTCTTCAGAAAAAGACATGCAGTTCTTCAGAATAGGGTTTAGTAACAAAACTGAGCATTCAGACTAGTGCTGCGCAGTAATAATTCAGTAATGTAAAGATGTTACTGTTATTTAATTTTGCACAATTTAGTTGTAATTAGTTAGTTGTTGTTAGATTGCACTGTATACTGTATCTCAGTTGAGAAATACAGATTTCAGCATTATTAGTAATCTATGTCTGCATTTTCCTTCATAAAAAGGAAGTCAAAGCACTTATATATCGTATCACAATCGCAATCTTGACCTTAATAATCGCAATGTAACATTTTTCCCAAATCGTGCAGCCCTAATTCAGACAAATCATTGGTGCAGATGTAGACTAAGATAATAAATTACAATAATTTCATGTTTTACAGTTACTGAATGACAAATGTAACGCAAATCACAAATTTATTTTTACTTTGGGGTCACGTGCACTAAAACAACGTACCAAAGAATTTTAAAGCATTGTGTATTTATCCATGTGCACGGCACATTTTAGTTATATTTTTATATTTCCATTGCATATATAAAACAGGTTGAGACAGGTTGTTCCTGTGCATGTATATACAAACAATATAAAGTATGCTTTTTCTTCGCACAAATGTTAATCAAATAACACAAAGTTATGATGAACTTACGATTTAAACGAATGATGGAGAGAACTGGTGTCAGTCCACCCCTAAAGCATTCACATCCATGAGTAGCTCAACAGTTAACACCAACACTTACCAGTTACTTTGGCAAACTCCTCCACGATCTGCTCCTTAGTTTTGCTCTTGGGGATGGACCCCACAAACAGACGATTGTTGGCAACAGAGATGCACACGCCGATGTGTTTCCCAGGGCGAATTTCATTGTTATTACACTGCAGGAAAGATTACAATCAGAACCCAGAAGACCACCGCTGGACAGAAACAAGCAGGCGATCACTCACGAGTTTGACGGCTTGCTGAGCAGCCTCTTTAGTGCAGAAGGTGATGAAGGCGTATCCTCGGTTCAGGCCGCTGAGCGGGTCCATCATCAGACGCAGGTCCCAGATGGGTCCAGCTTTCTCAAACAGAGGAACTAGCTCATCCTCAAAGAGATCTCTTGGGATCTTTCCCACAAAAATCTACGAGAGTTGGAGAAAACAAGATCAGCCACAGTATACAGACTGACGTCCATAAAAACCTTTAGAAATAAACATCAAACAGTCAGCTGACTCTTTCCTAGCAATTAGGGGTCTGTGATTTTATTCAAAAATATATATTTCACTGCTCTCTGGGAGCGTTGTCTTTTTAGTTTCACTATATTTTGAGTTGTCCTTGTTACTGTGTAATTAAGTAACATTAATATTATAACATATACTTACTGTGGAGTTATGGGTTGGATGTGTTTTAGAGTTGCTAAAGTACACGTCACATGCAATAGGTTAGGGTTAGCTTCTGAACTACATGTCAACTAGCAGTCGTGATGGGTCCGCAACATTTACAAATGAATGAGAATTAGTTAACGTGTCATTGCAACGTTAGTAGTAAAGTGTTAAGTGTTTAACCTTATTAAACGTATGCCTCATCTTTTGGGTGAAATTCTTACATTTAACCAAGCGATCAGATTTATAAGACACTATAGGAGTATACAATCAAATTAAATCAATTTTTGCATTGCACAGGAAGCCGCATTTAGATGCATTTATATTAGAATTACAACTGGAATCAGAATTCAATGACATTTGTTTGTTAAAAAAAAAAAAGGTATGATTAAAATAAGATATTTTGGTGGTGGCGGCAATTCCTTTGTCTTCATGAAAAGATCACTGATGTGTTAAAATGCCCATTCATTAAGGAACTGAATACGGTTTACAGAAACCTTACACGTTTGAATAAATGTGCACGAGTCGACCACTACTTCAGCAATTAAATGACTAGTTAAAACACTATGCAAATTAAGTTCCTCTTCCTGCATACTGCCAATCACCTGAACCTCACTATGCAAGTGCAGTAAGGGCACTGTGAACATGTCAAGTGTGACACTTTTATTATTTAGCGGTCTGATTTGGGAGTTCACGCAAGCTCCAGTTGATCGTTTTAATGAACCGATTCATGTGTCTGACGACATGCAATGCAGTTTGACAGCTACAAAACAGAGCTGAACACCGACATCAGTCGCTCGACCACAGCACTAACCTCTGTGCCGACGGTGGGCTGAACTCCAGCGTGGGTCGACCCTGGAGGAGGACCGCCGTACTTGCGCTGGCCTGTCGTCACATCGAGCGTATAGCCAGTTCTCTCCAGCAAAGCCTGTCAAGTGCAAAACAAAAACATGCCAGACAGTTACTGGATCACTAGAAAAAGCAGCTACACAAACAGCTATATAGAATAAACGATAGATAGACTGGTGGATGTGTCAAACTTTAGGAACAGGCCAATAAAAAAAACGTCCTGGTGGCTGCAAAGACTTACTTTGATTTTGGCCTCATCTGGTCCTTTAGTGGAGTCTGACACTTTGGTCCCCTGTTTCTCCCTCTGCCTGTACGTCTTCATCACTCCACAGAGGAAGGCACTTTTATTCTGTTCAAAACATCAATGGGTGAACAAGTGTGTTTGTGTGCCTGCAAGTCCATATAAATACAAAACAGGACTCAACAAGCAGAACTGTCAATTAGCTTTTAGGAGGAGAACTGGCCAAAAACCATTACTGGCAGATCATTTCTTTTAAGCGGTCATAATACAGAGTAATTAGATCATTTGTAGTACCCGCTGTACCTGCATGAAATAAAATGTACTTGTAATTACAGCCTGTAATGATGTAGATGTAACAGACAGCTAGTGTTACACAGATACTCAAGTACAATCTTTTCAGTAGCTTAGGTCTGTATACTTGAATTTATAATAACGTTGTATAAAGTCTGAAACACATGTGTGACAATCGTTTGGTTACACGAGTATCTGTAACAAACGTGTAACATCTGCATGATTACAAACGGCTTCATAACTTAGTTACGTGCTCAGTACCTTTTGTTTTATGTAAATACACTGGCTCCTACTAAGTCCTTACCAAGTGAATTACTGCATTTTGGACACCTTAAAATAAAGCGTTACCAAAAAAAAAACCAATTGCAATCAGTGCGCTTCTCATTTTAGCCAAGTACTGATTTACAGATCTCAATTAAAGAGACCTTATAACATAAAATAAAGAAAGATAAGGACACATGTCCTCATAACAGTGCTGTCAAGCATCCAAAATAAGTAAACAAGAACAATTTTTATATATTGAATACATTTATACATAAAAAAACTATAGTATTAATATGCTAATGTATATACACATGTAAATATATACTGTATGTTTGTATATCCATAAATGAACATAGGCAAAACTTGTATTTTGGGTTGTTCTGGTTTACAGTGAAAGGTCAAACACACCTGAACATGCGACAGGTCGCTGTCTTTAAACTGCAGCAGCACTTGCAGCGCACCCTCCTCGTTGAACTCTTTCAGAGCTTCAATCGCTCGATCATCCAGATCGCTGTGAGACACGAGTCCTGCACAAAAACACACACTTAACACGCTTCAAACTGGTAATACACTCACCTTCACTGGATGTGATCTGCACTAATGCATTGCTTTCCTCAATTGATGTCATGTGTAATTTGACACAGTAGAGCAGAGCCATTGACTGCACCTCACGGACTCGCAGCGCTTTATAAGCGTTAATCATCTAATCACGAGCAGCTGCTGTCATTGTCCCTGCATGTGCACATTTGCCAGCGTGCTTCCTCTGACTCCAGACAAGGAGAACTAGTGTTGGCGGTTTGATTCGTTCTTCAGGTTCAGATCGCAGTTAATCAGGCCGACTCCAATATTCACAGCTAAACTACTTAAACCACTGGCTCCTTCATTACTGTATGTTTACAACTAACAGCCATTCCTGGCAGGACTAAACACTGGCTTTAACGTTCTGTTGGCATGAATTACGATCAATAAAAGAGAGTTTCGTAAAGGGATAGTTCACGCAAACGTCTGGCTTTGCTGAATACCAAAGATGATGTTTTGAAGACTGTGGGTAACTGAACAGTAAAACTAAACGCATTCATACAGGTTTGGAATGAAACGAGGGTGGGTAATTGACAACTGACCCAATTTTTGGGTCAACTATCGCTTTAACAGTTAGGAAACCCAAAACGCAGACGTGCGTTTCACTTGAACTCAACAAAAACACATCCAGAACCTACACTTGTATTGTGGACATGTGTATACGTCTATATTGGGCCGGTAATAAAACAAATAACCAAACACAAAGAAGATTCACTGTAGCGTAAACATTTGGTGCTGGTAATAATGGCCAAGGTCATGGGTACGATTCTGAGGGGAAAATATATACGTGAAGTCACTTCATCCAGCGATCACGTAACTGTGAAATACCTCATTACAAAATACACAGCTAAGGCTTCTTGACTGGCTTCACAGAGCACATTTAACATCCATTAAAGGTTTTTAGAGTGGAGAAATACCCTTTAGATCATTGTACAAACACACATTGAGAGCTTCCTCTCAGTCTCACCTGCTATGTAAATCTCATCTAGTTTGACTGCAACTTTTCTAGGTAAGCCGGCGTCTAGTAGCGTCTGGAAGTGCTCTGAATGGGTAACTGCCACTGAAGACTCCACCGGTTCATCCGTACCATTTCCATTTATATGCTCCGTGGCCATGTCTCCAGGACCTGTGCAGATGTAAGGGGCCAAATTAATCCAAAAGCGGGTCAAAGTTGAGCGCTCTGGAGCCTGCCGGCTGTCTTCATCACCACAGCCGTACAGAGATGTTTAATGACTGCAAACAGTATTCGTTTACTCCATTATTATAATGCATCATGCAGGCAGTATTTATAAGAACAATCAAGGGAATAGTCATTTGTTATGTGTTTGGATTTTTAAATAACAGCCATTCTTGAGAACCGAATGAGAAAGATTTAGTTAAACATCTGCATCATTTGCTTTAAAAAGACCCTTGGATGATTCAAGATTGTTTATTACTCTGAATCTGAGGAAAAGAAAAACAATACCCTATATAAGCACATTTCTAAAATCGCAGTCTGTTGATCATGCAGTTATTAGGCGAGACAAAATTGTAGAAATTAATTATTGCGTGTGTGTGATTTTTACACATCGACTCTTTTCACATCAAAGCAAGATTTCTGTGAGTAAGTGACAAAAAATGTGAAGTCAAGTTAACATCACTCGGTTACTTCCTCATCTCTCACCATCCACTGACCACAGTAAGACTTCTTTCTTAGTGGCACTTTTAAAATATTGTGGTTTGTTTGAATATCACAGCCAATCACTGCTTTGGGGGAGGGACAACCCAGTTATCGGACCAATGGCAGATGGGGAAAGTCTTCCAAAAAACATGCTTGATGACAGCCATTTCTGCTATTTAGTCTGCTGGTGCCACAGCACTTACAATATCCACAATAAAATCATTTACTGAACACTTAAATCTGACATCTCGCTGCTGAAAACAATCCAACAGAAAACTTGATGGCCAGACTGAATCAAGCCCATGCACTCAATTACTCTGACCATAGAGACGCTCCCATATAATTATTACCATGTAATGAAAGATGGGTACCAATATATCAGCTGTTTTGGTCATATTTTCCACCAATACCTCAATATGGTCAAAAAAGCATTTACATTTAGTCATTTTATCCAAATAAGCGTACCAACGATGGGAATAGAAGCAATCAAAATCAACAAAAGAGCAATAAGCATGTGCCATGACAAGTCTCAGTTAGCCAATCACAGCACAGAGCCAGGCTGATGTAGGTTTAGACATATACATTAATTCAGACACCTTCCATGTGTATTTGATCAAATGGTAATGGCAAGTTAAACCGTGTCACAACTAATTTAGCTCGATAATGTCATAGAAAGGAGATCATCACCAAGCAATGACTCATTTTGTTCAGTCTGTGGTCCAAAAACAATGCTTGAGTCGAAGTGTCTGAATAATATTTTCCCAATAACCTTTACTGGTCCGCTGTGTCGAGACTTACTGGATAAAACAGCCAATAGACTTTATTTCGCTCTCCTTCCTTCTAAACTAAATGACTAGTAAATAAACCAGGACAAAAACAGAAGAGAAGACCAACAGAGAAAGCTATCTAACACGAAAACAAAGGTGAAGTATAGCTGGGATAGAGTTGAATTGAAGCACTTGTTATTAACTGGAGGATGTATTTACGCCGGATTACACAAACTATCCCGTTACAGACTGATAACATCACAGCAGCACTCTGTGGTCGTGTTAAATGAGTAAATATAGCGTATTCACAGCGTCTCAGTCCCGATGGTGACCGGTGAAGACAATAGCGGCGTGTCCCGCATCCTTCACTCAGCCTCCACGTGTTCCTCCGCCGGGCGCCGCTTCCCGCTCCGGAGCATGTGTGACGGCCATTTCTGCCTCACAGCCCCCCGACACTTTCTCAGCACTTCATCAAACAAAGTGATAGATTTAACTGGCCTATCCCTCGACACGCGCTCCGAGCAGCCGCCGGGGCGGATAACCGGGTCGTGTCTCTTTGTTGTGTCAGATGCTGAATGACAAGGGCACACTCACTAGGCCACACAACACATGCGCTACGTGGACAGTCTGCGCCCTGATCAAGCCGTTTCAGAGACACTTCACACGGCACCTGCTTCACAAGCAACACACCGACACCTCGAGCCTAAACTTTAGTCACGCCTGGCCATGTTCAGTATGTTTGTTTGACAACGTGTGTGTGTGTGTGTGTGTGTGTGTGAGGGGAGGAGGGGGCGACATCGTGTTTGATCCGCCAGCAAACAACCACCCCACCGTGCCCGCCCCGCACTCCTCCGCCGCTGCTGGAGCTCAGAAAGCGGCCTCCACCCGCCGCAGAAGCCGGTGCGAGCCCTCTCTAACGAAACCCTCACCGCGAACACAACCGACTCAAGCGCGGGAAATCTCAACAGAACGTGCTCATACCTGTCAGTTAATATCTTGGATTATGTTGGGATAAATCCAGAGGGAAATGTACTGAGAGAGGATAAAGTGGCCAGATCCTGCCGTGTCTGCTATCTCACTCTTTTCAATAGGTCTGATGCAAAATGGCGGCGAAACTCATGCCGCGGGAGTTTTTTTTTCCGCTTCCGGTTGCACGGGGTTTCTCACGCAGCCATTGGAGGGCTCGCGTTACACCGAATGGAGAGCTGTCTCGCTGCGTACTAGCTGTTGCGCAGTATGCTGCTCACTGCGTACTACTTACACGCGCTTTGACAGTTAGTAGTGTTACAATGGGTTTCCAGCGCTTTTTTAAAAATAGGGAGCGTACCAAATAGCGTACGTGTGCACTATTCTATGGCGTTTTGAGTATAGTGTGAGTATGCCAGTGTATTTGCACACTGACAAATCACAAAGAAATACAGCTGCAATGAGTGCAAGCGCCAGAGACACATGCTTACAGTGACCCACTGACTGCTTTTAAGCTTAAGGTTGATTTTAAGGTAGATCATCAAGACTGTGGCACTCAAACACACAGAACATATAGATACAAGTTTGGGAAATCTTTACAATAACATTCAATATGACCATATTATGAACACACACACATACACACACACACACACAAGCCATCAGGCCACTACACTCTCAGGGACGATTCTGACGCACTATTTGCACTACATTTGCAC
>JAUMHI010000019.1:3298410-3318318 GCA_032359435.1 Enteromius unitaeniatus
TTATTTCATTTCACTGTGTACTGTAACATGTATATTGTTGAAATGACAATAAAGCAACCTTGAACCTTGAACCTTGATTTTGATCTTAAACTTTATTAAACATGTCAGCTTTAGTTAATGCACTGTGAATTAACGTGAACATTTTGGTTAACCAATATCAACAAACGCTAAGAAATGCTGTGAAAATATATTGATCATTGTTAGTTCACGTTATGTATTTACTGATGTTAACAAATGAGGCCTTATTATGTAAGCCTTGGAATGTGGCGACTGACCAATCAGGATTGAGTATTTCACGAAACTGTGTTACTAAAACCTTTAATGATATAAGCATTTTTAGTGAAATATTTTTGTCTGCATCACATCTGTAAAATGAACTGTTTTAGGCTTGCGTTCACGAGATGACGTTAGATCGGACGAATGTCATGTCACAGGATGTCGGTCGGTATCAAATCTATTACGTTGTCAATTTCCCTACAAATTAACTGGATCTAGGATTTTTTTTTGTCCCTAAAACCTACAGAAAAGGGTTAAGCCCAAGAGAGCTCTTAAGCTGTAGTGCATTAAATAATTATGTAAAACTGATAGATTTTTTTCTAGTGATTAAATATATGTCTCTCTGTGTCTATAAAAATAGTGATGTGTGTTGAGTTTCATGCAGTTCTACCCATGTTATCCGCCTCAAAATCACTGAAAAACATTTTCAAGTTTGAGACGTTGCCATTAGTTGCCATATGCTAGTATTTTAGCTATCAATTTCCCCTCAAGAGTTTCCCATCGGCCGTGTGTTAGTCAGTATTTTTAAACAAATCGCGGAAAAATAAGATGCTGAATTCAAAGCATTTTAAAAGCAACACACTTCCTGCTGCCAGTTGGTGGCGCTATAACTTTGACTCCTAATAGTCACATCTATGCGATCGGCATCATACAGCGTGATCATGTATGTGGATGTTAGGGTTAGGGTTAGGCCTGCACCAATATCGATTATCGAAAGGCCATTTGCAATTTAGCGTCCCAAAAGTCTTGAGTTCAGTTTCACTGAGTTTTTCAAATTCCAGAGCATGCACCTTTTAAACAGCCCTGAATAGCACACTTCCTGTTGGGCGGAGCACTGCCTGTCAGTGTGAAATGTTGTTTGGCTCAATGAGATCTATATATGTACCGAGTTTCATATAAAAACATGCAAGTATGTGTGAGCTATACGTCTTGTTTTCCAGCTGTGTTCCAGGGGGCGCCGTAGAGCCCAGGCCCCCAGCCTCTGCGGCGTCCTGATGACCACCGATTCCAACGTGTGTGCCAATTTTCATGAGTTTTTGAGCATGTCAAGGCCCCCAAATAAAATCCTTAGAAAAAAATAGGGCTCTTGGCCTAGTGGCTCATGATAGCTGGGTCCCAAATGAAGTACTTGTTTATTTTGTCATTGATAATTGGAGTTAGTCCCTCCCCCTTATTACAGCTGCGATAGTTGAGTGCACAAAGAAGGGTTCGACGTGCCTATTTGTTCAGTTTCAGCGCTACATCTCTTCTGAAGTTATGACTGATCAAATGTCTGTACTCTTTTGTGTCTCGAACCCCTCCAGACAAGCCCTGGTACTTTTATCCAGTGTTGGGGGTAGTGCATTACAAGTAAAGTATGTAAAGTCATCAGATTACCTTTTTTAAGTAACGCAATACCTTTCAATGTAGAAGGAAATATATGAAGTTGCTTTTTTCCATGTAGAGTGTCAGCTCTTGTGTTGCCATGTTAAGAGAAATCAGGAGTAAGCGCAGTAGTTCTGGAGACTAAATATATATATGAACATGCATTTAGGTCTACTCATCTCAACAGACGAGGAAATGCAGAACAAAACAGATTCAGCATTTCTCAAAATGAATGAAAACAGTGCAATGATTAAATAGGCTGGAAAAATGTCATTTCTGTATTTTATCAACCAATGTCTTTGCTGCTGACCTTTGATGATTCAGTTTAATCACAGCAAAAATGACACGTTTGAGTTTCATTTTTGTTATTTCTAAGTAGTGTTTTAACTTTATTCTCCTGTCATATTCTTTGTGCAGTATGTTGAGCTGCTTACAACTTGTGATTTATCTGATCTCTGGTGAATTTTATAGTGTAGGTTCATTTCTAATTAACTGAATGGATCATAAATATAATGCAATACTTGTATAATACAGCAAGGAACAAGCTGCCCAACAGATAAAGTACTTGAAAACAATTGCAATCGGTTTCTTATTGACCTGAACTGCATTTCGTTGTCTTGTACTTGTACATGTGTAAAGTTGAATCTAATCTAATCTAAAAGCTGCAGTACTTATATGTTAGGGCTGAGTTTTTTGTCGCATGTACACGTTGTGACCGGCGGACGTCGCCAGACTGACAAATTATTTTTAGAAACTACTGGATCAATTGATTCAGAGCTTCGAAAAGCTGAGTTTCCTCCATAACGGTCCCCTAGCTTAAAGATAAAAACCGTGGTGTAACATTAATGGACACATCCAACCTCCACCCAGGGTTGCATTATTTTTTTAGCAGTAGCACGACTGAATAACTTCACTAATGATTTAAAAGAGAATACATAATTATGTGATTCAATAACTTTGTCTGGCAATAACCACTTACTTCAGTGTCTGCTTCCCCAAAAGTGTTTCTTTACTGATTTCTTACATCTTTACACTAGTCCACAACATCACAACAATGTATGATCAACATTTTTTGAATAAATTACAAAAACATTGCAACAATTGTAAAAACATTACATTATCTCAAAAACTGAACCATGCTTTGGGAATAAAAGAGTGGGATATGAAATTGACTGAAAACCAGTGATCTCTGCTTAAATGGATTTAATGAGCTGCAGATGTATAATTAGTTAACAGGGCTGTTTATTTCTGCTGGGGAAATTAAGGGGAAACTTGAAATAAAAACCTATAAAAATCACTAAGGCTATAGCCATAGGCTGCAATTGTTCTAGACAAAGCTGTTTTGAATAAGCCAATAGCAAGATGTTTTGCACTAAAGTTGCATGGAGGCCACAGAGAGCTGCTGAAGCTCCAGTCACTGTGTGATCTTCCTCCTGCTGCTGCCTCCGCTCAGCGGCTGTTTGGGAGGTGGTGGCCTGCTCCTGATGTTCTGGCACTTTGGGATGTGTCTCTCTGCTGGCCCTGGAGCAAATGCGCGGCCACAGTGAGGGCAGCTAACATATTCTGAGTGTAGATTTAAGGCAGATCGTGGCAGCACACTTCCCGGAGAGTGAGCTCGGCCCTGACGCATGGTTTGAATGATGGCCTCGTGTTTCTGACGCCAATTATTCTTCTTGGGCTAAGGATAAAAACAGCAAGACTTCAGTGAAGACACAAAGAGTGCACATGTTATGAAGGAAACACTACCACAGCTAAACTAAACTTTGCGGATGCTTTCCATCGTTTGGATTTCGTCTATTCCTCACACTATCCTACGGCATTTTTAGTGTGCAAATCGTACGGTGTGTTTTTATTTCACTCTTTGTGTAGCTTATGGATTTAACATATGCTATGAAATAACAGTAAGAAAAAATATTTCACTAAAAGAGCTTTTACTGATAATAAAAAGACTCTCATCAATAAACTACTGATCAGAGAACAGAAGGCATGGAGTAAACTGTGTGATGTTATAATATGTTATAGTAGGACTAAACTCTTACTGGCGTTTTGCTCCTGGTGTTGGTTTTCATGAACTCCTCGAGGTCTGTCCCTTTGGCTCTGTACTGTGACATGTTGAATACCTTGCGCTGGGGCCGTTTTCTCTCACACACCCTCATGTGTGTCTCCAGGCGGTCTCGTGCGAAGCATCGATGGCACGCGTTACACGGGACGAGCTGGTTAGGAGCGTCCGGATCGTCCTCCGGACTGAGCTCCACCTGCTGCAGGTGCTTTCCTCTCTGACTGAGGTTTCTCTCCGGGACGGCCTCCTTCGGTTTTGATGCTTTCTTTTCTCTCCTCTCCTGCTTGAGGTGAGATCTGTCCCGTCTCACGGAGTCAGATGAATTTGTTTTTCTCACGTCGTATTGATCCTCATCTTCGCTGTGCGAATAGAGGTTGTGCGTTTCCATTCCTCGTCTTCTGGCATCGTCCCATCCCATTCCTCTCTCGCTTCGCCCATTACTCATTTCCCTGCTCCTGTTGTTTGCGGTCTGTTCATACTCAGCCCACTCTCTCATTTCCTTCAGCTTGTGGCCCTTTCTCATCTCTAAGGTCAAAGGTCTTCTCCATGTTGCACTTTCTTTGCTCCTCTCCCCTGGCTCCCATCCCTCCCATCTTTCCATATCATCTCTGAATCCCGCCTGATATCTGTCTCTTTCCTCATCCCAATCTCCGAATCCATTCCTATAGAACCTGCTGTCCTCCGTTAGCTTCTCCAAATATCTTTTATTCCTCTCATCTGTCTTTGCACTGACCCTCCTCTCTTTCTGGAGTCTCCTCAGAGTCTCCTCTGCTTTGAAGATCTTCTCCTGGAGCACCATCTCCTCAGAGTGGATTTCCTTTGACATCCATGTTTGTTTCTCAAGCCTCCATTCACGGTCCGCATCGCTCTTTATCTGATGTTGTCTTCCTAGATAGTCTGTGTTAAGAGCGTCTAGTTTCCTTCCAGCCTTCTGCTGGGGTCTATTAATGGCCTGATCCATCAGACCCGAGTGAAGTCTCTCCTGACGCTCTGCTTTCGTGTTGTTACTCAGGCTGTAGGCTCTCTTGTGAAGGACTGGTTTTAGAGGAAATAATGTGTCTGATTCTCTCCGTGAAGGAACGTATTCGCTCTGCTCCTCCAGATGCATGTGTTTCTTCCTGTGGATGTTGTCTGGATGTTGCCAGGGCTGCTGACTCTCTCTCGTGGAGCTCATGGTTCCCTCTTGGTTTTCTAGAACATGCTGTCTGGAGCTGTGATGAGCTCCTGAGGGACTGCGCTGTCTGCTCATGTGCAAGTAGGGAAGCTTTGTCGATACGGCCTCTTTTTCCCAGAAATGCTGCGTGAATCGATGGTGTGGCACCGTTTGCATGTTTATCCAGTGAGTATATCTCAGTAACAGTCACATATACAGCGTCAGCAGGAGCCGATCGTATAATAACAATGTTGTAACCCTGTGGACTGAAATAACACATAGACATTTCTTTAGAAATAGCACAACTGTAGCTGTTTCTTCTATATTGGTTGTGAATTATAGATATATATAAGAGAAAGAGAGAGAGAAAGATGTTTTTTCATGTACTGGTCAAGTGTGGTATATTTTGCTTCTTTTCGATTAGTAGAAATGAAAAAGCCAAGATAAATATTTAAATGTTTTTTGAATTGGATTGAACTATTTGTGCATCTGTAGTGTTCAACCATGTCCTTCTATCTATTTTCTGAAGGGGTTTCTCTGTGTCTGTTGACAGTGTTTTTCCAGTATCCCAAATGTCAACAGAGCTTTATCTAGAGTTCTGTTTGATAAATTTAGCAAAGCAGAGCATCGTTAATCAGTCCAAATAAAGCTTCATTACATTTTACATAACAAATTATTCGGTGAATAGTATGTTGACATTTATTTGTTAAAAGTTTTACCTTGACTAGGGTAACCCCCTATTAACCCTCTTGGTTTAATCAGGACACTTTCATGAGCACCTGGCTATTAGCCTAGAGATGATTTAGTAATGGTTTCTGTTAAACTCACCCGAGCGCTTCTGTCCGCGAATGTAAAGCGATGGTTTAATGAACTGATCAGATATTCTTCCACTAGTGGCGAGGACTTGTGTTTACACTCGTTGCTTAGAAACAAGACAACTCACACTTCCTTTTCCCTTGTCATTGGCCAGTTGCGACAGACGTCATGCCGTGACCCGGATGACGACGCGCGGCGGTGATGACGCTGCGCCAGTGCCGCTTCATAAGCACAGCAGCACACACCTAAAATAAACTGCGTTTGAAACTCAAAGAAAGGATTTCCAGAAGCATCCACTCACCGGTACGACATACAGCGATAGAAAACCCGGACAAACTCCAGAGAGATTGAGTGCATCACAGCTAGATTAGACAGAAGTCGACGCTATCGGCCACCAAATCAATGACTGTTTATTGACAGATTTCCCAAATGAGACAAACTCCCGTCTCTTGGTGTGAAGAGACACACTTCTCATCGAAATACAGTGTGTGAAGCGATAGAAGTCATGTAGATTTCTGTAGTAACGACAAACGGTTGTGAACTGATTTGATAGGTCAGAGCTGTTCTAATGATTTATTAATGTGAGTGATCTGTGTTTCAGGTGATCATGTCCTCTGAAAGGCTGCTGTCTGTAGATTATGAGGTGTTTGGGAGGGTGCAGGGTGTCTTCTTTCGGAAACACACCCAGGTAATAAACTCATATCGTGTGATTTCTACATTAGTGGCGTTTCTGTCTCATCACCAGAGCCTGGCACTGAATGCACGCAGAGAGACACGTGCTGTGTATGGAAGTGTCTACCATACGCGTGAAGTAAGGGATAATGTAATAACTAATACTGAACTAATAGTTGTAATAACTAGGGATAATGATAACTACCGCTGCCTCTACTGCATTATCCCTTACTTATTACACGGCTCTCTGGAGTGCTTGATTCTGATTGGTCGGTTGAGACATTTGCAGGTTCCTTCTTTTCAAATAGTAACGGTTTATAACGGTTATTTTTTGAAAATAACGAACCTGCAAATGTCTCAACCGACTAATCAGAATCAAGCATTCCAGAGAGCCGCGTAATTTTTTTAAAAATTCTTTTTTAACGTTTCTGTGTAGAGAAACCAGTAAAGTCTTGATTGTAAAATACAAATATTGCCCATGAAGTGTGACAAAGAGGCGTTGAACACACACAGTAGCTTGCTGTATATTGACATAAATCTTCTGAAGGTACCTGTCTGTCTGTGTTTATCAGATCCATTTAATTGCTTTTGAGAAAATTTGCCTCAAACATTAAGATATTAGTGCTGTCAAAACGAATATATAACACAAAAATGTTTGTGGCCAACAGCTACTGTGTCTGATGAACAACCCAGGCATACCGTAAAAATAATCTTGTCCTGTGAACACAGGTCTACATCAATCCACACAATATCACACTAAAGATGTTTCATGTTGACTTCAGCCTATGGTTTTATATTACTTAAATGATTGACTTGAATTCTTTTCATTTTTGGTAGGACTGAAATATATATTTTAATTCTGTCATTTTACTTGTACATATTTCCCCCCTTAAATCAGTGCTTATATAGGATGTTTGTATTTTTGCCGGTCTAAATAAGTGCTGTGGAGCGTCTGAGGTGGTGTGTTGTGTTTCAGTCAGAGGGAAAGAGGCTGGGTCTGGTGGGCTGGGTGAAGAACACAGATGCCGGGACGGTTCAAGGGCAGCTGCAGGGTCCTGCCTCCAAAGTCCAGCAGATGCAGAAGTGGCTGCAGACCACCGGCAGCCCTCAGTCACGAATCGCCAAAGCAGAGTTCAAGAATGAGCGGCCCGTCGACAAACTGGACTTTGAAGATTTCAGAGTTGCCCGTTAACGACAAAACAACTCAATTAGTATTTATTAACATGTATTTATTTTCTTTATGACCTATGGTCTGTTACTGATAAATATGAGGTAAAAGCTTGCATCGCAGTGCATCTCTCTCTCTCTCTTTTTTTTTGGTTGTGTTTTTGATAGAAATGTCTTAAAATGACAATAAAATATATATATATACACATACTGTAACGCTGTTTGGCGTTCCCCCATGTTGTATCGGCTCTCCCTCGTGTTATATGTTGGTGTTCATGTATCTTGTGCCTTTGTTCACCTTTTCTCATCATGTTCTCCATTTATCCTTGATTGTCTCCTGTATGAATCCATGTCTTGTGTCATATCCGGTTGTCGCTCGTTGATTTATTTAAGTATCAAAAATAATTAAAAAAAACTACTAACAGTGACAAAAAGTACACTGGGACCTTTTCTGCCGGCCTTTAGCTGGATTTTTACTTACCATGCCAAAAAATAAATATATTTATTAATATATATATATATATACTAATATAATATCTGGAAATTACAGGGCTGAAAATTTACTGTAAAATGCTGGCATACAGTGATTACTTTCTCACTTTAAACTGATTTTCACACTCGTAGCTTGTCTTTTTTTTCTTTATTTAGTTGCATCATACAAAAACATAATCGTGTACATCTCAAAGTATGCGAAACACAACACTAATAAGCAAAAATATAAAAGATAACAAAAGTTTAAACAACAACAACATAGAAGAGCTCCATATACTAGGGCAGTTACATAAAATTGAAAAGCTTTGAAACTCGTATTGTTTTTATAATATAAGTTAGAAGGGATTCAAAATATACATTTCATATAATAAAATATACAAGGTCAATGTTACAAAATGTAGTTGATAGGATGGTTTCTTTTGACTCTGCTAGGATAATTAACAGATGAATAACTTGTCATGGTCAGTCAGAACAAACCTGGCAGTGATTTATTTCATCGCTAGAGGTCGCTGGTTCAGCTTCACATCAAAGCTGCTCTGTTGCGTTGCTAACAGATGCTGTATTTGTAATAATGAAAATGTCTGTCAGGGTGAAAAACACTTTACACAAAGAAGACCCTGCTGCTATTATCACTTGTAGCTTTATCACATCCCTTCTTGCTAGTGGACATTGTTATACAGGTGCAGGAAATCATGACTGGAAGGACACGTCTGCGAGCCTCTTTGTCAAGATTTGACGTCTCTACTTTTTGATATGTTTTTATCATCTGTTTGGACTCTTATTCTGATGGCACCCATTCACTGCAGAGCATCTGGTGCTGGTGGTGAGACACTGATACAGAGAGACAAAACAAACTCATCTACATTTTGGCCGGTCTAAAAGGGAGTCCTTTTTTTTTTTTTAATGTTCATGTCTGGGTAAACCTTTCCTTTAAAAGCATTGGATTGTGGTTCCATGTTGGCAGCTACAATACAACCATGTGTTTATGTAAAAGTACTGTACATATTTCAGCAGTATAGTACTGTTTAGAAACAAGCAGCCCAAATTCTTCCACTGCATCAACATCTCTAAGCTCGTCAGTTGAAGCCTGGATCTTTGCAGGCCTATTTCCCGTCTCGAGGAAATTAAATTTAGATTCTTGGCTGAAGGTGCATCATGATGTGGCATTGTCCATAAAACATTCCTCTCCATAATTCTTTGCTCTTATGCCATGTTTCATGTGTACATCGAGTGTCTGCTGTTCTCCCAGAACCAAGACTCCAGAATGAATGGATGTATTGTGAAAGAGCCAAACATTCCAGGAAATGAGTGTTCCCCACCCCCTAGTCTCCTTCCAAGGCCTAGACGGGACGCTTATTTTCTACAGGAGCTTTTAAGGCCCAACCACCCATATGGACGCCAGCACAAACTACCAGACTATTTGATGATGCAGTAGGCTTCTGTAGCAAATGACTAAAGCTTGTGCGTGTACGGGCTTAATACATCACTGGTGATACTTCCTCTGTAAGAGGAGCTGTCCGAAAAGACATGATTGTCTTTTTATTGGTAGGTGTGGTGCATGACCTGTCATTGATACAAAGATGGCTGTTCTCAACCATTTTTATAAACTTGTTGTTATATGCCATTATATACTCAGAATTGTATTCTTATTTCTTATAACAGCCATATGTTATGAAAGTGAGTGCAAAAAAAATATTTCAAAACGGTTACTTGGATTACATTTTGATAAACTCCTAATAATAATAATCTATATTTCACAGCTGTCTGAATGGTTTTCGCGGGAACATAACCTCATGGAGAAAAGACACTCTGCCTAGTTTGAGATCAACTGGCCATGGATCATTCAAAACCGTGAACCTCAGATGAATCACCATTTGTAAAAATAAAGACAACATATTAAGTCTATCTGCTCTGTATCCTGATCACTAGCTTCATCCGCGCTGGGATGAGTCCAAGCACAACCAAAACAATGTTCCTCCGCTGGAGCTAACCGCTAGAGGGCCGAGAGGACTATTCTCCACAAAGACAGGCGTATCAGTCAAACTTAACTACAGGTCATGGTCCAAAATAAAACAAGACAACATATACAACCCGTAACATCGATCACAAACTACAACAATGTCCACAACTTTGACTGATACTGTGTAGCCTAGAACCATTATATTTGATAGACCCAATACAATAACACACACATATAGTTATTTATGTTTGCTTTTTAAAGGAAGAGTTTATTAAAACTTTAGACAAAGTCTAAAATAAATAAAGAATATGGAGCTGGTTCTCAATGTTGAAATAAAAACTGCATATGTACCGATATTTATAGCCAAGAAGTGTAAATATCCTAATAAAAAGATTTAAATGATCCAAATATGCGAATCAGTGCTGACTGAGAGATGAATAAAGGCTCTTCAGAAGATGTGAGATTGGAGGCTTGTGAAGATCATCAGTGCGCTGAGGAACAGGGAGAGTGAAGATCCTGGAAACAAACGCTCCTCAAGAGATCTGGATGATCAGGTCTGATTCTTCTTGAAAATGATTGATGGAGAATCTGTGGCTCTGGCACTGCTCAACACTGCTGTGTTACTGAAACCATTCTTTCCCTGCGTGAACATATGAAGCAGACATGTGTGGCGTGTTAAAAAGAGCTGTTTTTAGCCTGGTCTTGATCAGACTAGTCTTTTAGAGAAACCTTTTTGTGGGAGACTTTGAGCTTTGTAACTCTGATCTTATAGCTATACCACACTAAAGAAAAGGAAAAAAATGAAATCACATCATATGATAAACCAGTCAAGGAGTCAAGACAAACTGTAAATGCTGACTTGATTTTTGATAGTTAAAGTAAAAATCATCCTTGTACATTGAAGGTAAATACTTATATAGACACATTTTCTTTACAGTGAAATTCAGTATTCAGCCCTTTTTATTTGTTTAGGCCAACAAATTAATTGCATATTTTTCTGATTGCGATTAATTGTAAAGATTTAAATATACTTCGTATTGCAATCATTTCACATTCAATCTCTAAATTAATGTACAAACAACAATAAACACTAATATTTGTATTATATGATCTTTTGTATGACTGAAGGTCAGCATCACTGATGTCTCTGGACTGGTTTTTCATCACAGCAGCTGCTTACTATAGGTTATGTTGGCTGGTATTTCTGCTGAATGTGACGCAGTTCTTATTTACTCTAAACTCTGACCCTCTTAAAGTCTGTAATGAGTCGAGTTAAATCGGTAGATGAATGAGACATGTAACTCATAGCCTATGCTTGCACAGTTTAAAGGCAGCTTCATTCGTCTTTTGGGTAGCTTCGTGACTTAATTGAGCACGACATTGCATTAAAAGAATGAAATCATACAGGCTAAAGGTAACTCTGTGCGTGCATTAACACCCGAAATAATACACCCTAATTCATATCGTAACACCTCTGTCATATCCACGTCATTACACAAATGTGTGTTACATTATACAAAAACATACACACTTTTTTTACACGAGACTGACATTTGAATGTCATAATTCTTCTTATTTCAGACTAATAGCGGCTTTGATCACATTTGCTAAGAATAATGATGGCATTTTCCCAAGTTAATAAAATTACGTTGCGATATAGACGTTATAGGCACCTTTAGATTTGACATCATCGGCTGTGCATCACTCACTCATCATTGCTGATTCCTAAACACAGAGAATAATCTGCTTTCTTCATTAATGCCACGACAGCCATGCCTTCTGTGGACTTTTCAAGGTTACTTCAATAATAGCTCTTTGAATAACATGAAATATAGGCTATATTTAAAGAGAAGCATGCTGCTCACACACACACACACACACTGTGGTTCATTGGAGAAAACGCCATAATCTGACATCACGCCAACATCAGGTTGAACCTTGTATATATGGGATGCTCTGCGCTCTGCGCATGCGTGTCACTAAACGCGCTCTCCAGAGGAAGACGCATACGCGCCGCACAGAACACAAGACACGCGCGCAGCGCTGGAATCCCAACACGTAGTTATCCTTATATGGTCCTCTTCCTGTTTGACGGTGTTACGTCACTGCGTGACGCGTGAGCAGGTGCATATGCTGAGACTCCAGGGGTCAGGAGATAGAGACCCGATCTTCACAAGAGCCACAGCAGCTGAATTATACAACAGAATACATTATCAGATTATCCAAGTGTCGAGCACCGGTTCGCATGAGTTTGCATAAGTCCTGCATTATTCATGAGGACGTAACGCACGTCTTCACGCGTTTCAGGGTCCATCAGAATTTTATGAATGAATATGTGGCACGGTCCACATTTCGCCCTGACAGGGGTTATGAAATCACAGCGCGCAGCTTCGCCACAGTGACTTCTGCTTCAGCAGACATTTCATTTCATTTCATTTCAGTGCGGGTTCAGCCATAAGAGGCTCGGATGAGCTCGGTTCCCCTGCGGCTTGTGCAGACGCGCTCCCCGCGGGCGGAATGGTACGCTCCGGTTCATTCATAAAATTCAGGCGGACTATAAATAGCCGCTCGCGGAGCTGAGTGTCACTGACCAGGTTTATAAACCTGGAGAGAGCGGCTCCGACACCACGAAGCGAGGCATCTGGATCAGAAGAGCTGGGAGCTGGTCTACAGTTTGTCCGAGCGCGCTGGAGAAATGTTTGCGAGCAAAGCGAAGAAGACTGATGCCGACTCCTCTTGCTCTGCGCCTGGGGACACCGGCTCCAGCAAACCCTCCGATGCCCCGCCGGACAGCAGCGCACAGGTACACAGCACCTAGAGATGCTGACACTCTCAGTGCACTCGGGGCATGTGGAGTAAGTGCTACAAAGTGCATGTTTTCAGAGGCTATTGTTTTTATTCTGAAAAATACAATCAGCACCCTTAAATATTCGTAGGTTTTGAATGGCACGCTATTGCGTGCTTCATCTGATGCTGAATGTGATGTTTTGTCGCGATGCATGGTGCAAATGCAGCTGCGGTTCATTGAGAAAAATAAATCCATTGAGGAGAGCCCACAGCAGCCCTGCGTAAGCATTGACGTCAGAGACAATGCAAAAGTTAAATATTGATCGGGGGACTATTTTTAGACGCTCGAGCGTATTTAAAGAAAACGTCTGAACTCGAAAGGTGTGCAAAAGTGACGTTTGAATGAAGGGCCGCTTATGCAGATGCACTTGGATCAGGGTTGTGTTTGTGCAGCTAGAATCACACATGTCCATCGCGATTGCAGGGCTCGTTCGTCCCGACGGTCACCGCCATCTCCAGCACGCCGGACCTGCAGTGGATGGTCCAGCCGACCATCATCACGTCTGTGTCTCCGTCTCTGGGTCGAGCCGAAGGCAGCGAACCGGCGAAGAGCAAGGGGAAATGCGCCACCAGAAAGAGCAAGAGCGAGCAGGTACGGTTCTGCGTGTGCTGGTAATCTGTGAAGCGTGTGCCTGGGATTGATGGGGATGCAGCTCTTGCTTTGGCATGCTGCCTAAACCGGCAGCATCCACTTTATATTCAGGTCACGGCAAGTCTGCAACAATAGACTATTTTTAGACGCATTGCAGAGAAAGACGCGTTTGGGGTGAATTGGCGATGTAGAAGGGATGCATGGATTCTTCGAGATGGTAATAAGTGCAATTCATCTTGGCTTTGACTAGCTCTCTCCGGAGGAAGAGGAGAAGAAGAGGATCAGGAGAGAGAGGAATAAAATGGCTGCGGCGAAGTGTCGCAACAGACGGAGAGAACTCACCGACACCCTCCAGGCAGTGAGTACAGACATCATTCACATCATAAGGCTTTGTTTCGGGATCTCCTGTTCAGCCAGAACATTAAAACACTGTCCCTGTGTAGCCCTGTAAAGCTATGCATATTTTGCGCCATTGTCCAAGGCTTCCTAAGTCGTGAGAGCAGACTCATGTTAAAGGTCAAGTGTGTAATTCCAGCCTCGGAAAACCAAATAATGATGGGCTCAAACATTCGCCCCACACTCTTGTCGTCTGTTGGTTTACTGCTGCAAACAGAGCAATCTCAACGAGAGAGGCTAATGGTTGGATCTCAATTCTGAGCAAGGACGGGAAAAGATGTTTTCACAGAAAAAAAGTATTTATTCACCCACCATTTTACATTCATGGAAGTCAGCGGCACCACAGAGCTGAGGTAGAGAGCAAACCAGGGGGTCTGTTCTTCATACACAATGCAGCCGCTTCCAAAAGAAGGTTTTTGCCAACAGAGATGCCGCAGAAGAGCCTCTAGAAGAGTGAACAGTTCCTAAGATCGTTTTTTAGGGTGAGCAGAGCATTTATAATCGAATAAGATTATAACAAGAATAAAATAAGTTCTTCTTTTTGGCTTTACAAGGGTGCAGAAATGTTAGTGTTTTGTGAGCTTGGCCTAAAAAGCACACTAAAGGCGCAGTCACACCATTGATTCTTCTGCTTTAGTTAAATCCAGTCAATCCACATGACAGAGCGGCGCTTGATGTTTTTACGGTATATCTGTGGAGAAATCCCTCTTGATCTGCTTGTGGTATCACCCTACACTGTTTTTTTTTACAGATATAATTTACATGAACAAAAAAAACCCAATACAAAACAATTTGAAAGATAATGCAGTCCAGGGAAGTCTGAGAACATCAATATATGTTTTTCAACTTTAAATCACACTTCTAAAAACGGTATTTCATTGTATATTAAAGTTTTTCACCATACAGTAGGGAACTTAACATTAACCATTCAGCTGGTTTTTACTGTAGCATTTTCATCATTGTTTACTATTTTGCATCTCTCCAGGAAACAGACAAGCTAGAAGAGGACAAAGCCGCCCTCCAGGCTGAAATCGAGACCCTCCTGAAGGAAAAGGAGAGGCTGGAATACGTCCTCGCCACTCACAAGCCTCTTTGCCAGCTGCCAGAAGAGCTGGACTGCCTGTTCCCAGAGTCTCCCCAGCCGCTCTCCACTCCCGAAGCGGCCAGCAAGCTCCCCGAGGATGGCCCGCAGGACTTGGACATCCCCACCGTACCGTCCACCGCCATTTCCGGCAACTCCAACATCCTCCTGTGCTCCAGCGCAGAGGTCAGTCTGTGCGACCTCGAGCCCACTCTGGACGTCAAAGACGAGCTTCTCGATCGGATCTCGGCAGAAACGGCCCGCTCCGTCCCCGACATCGACCTGACCGGCTCACTGGGCATCACGGACTGGGAAACCCTCTACAAGTCTGTGGCCAGTGATCTAGAACCTTTGAGCACCCCAGTGGTGAGCACATCCACACCCACCTGCAGCAACTACCTGTCCGTCTTCACCTTCGCCTGCCCAGAGCTGGACTCCCTGGCCGAGGGACTGGACGGCTGCAAGGGCGGCGTGACCAAAGCAGAAACTAGCGTCGACATCCTCAACTCTCCCACCCTTCTTGCCTTATAAATGCAAGCGTAGATGATGTAATGTCATGACGTTGTTCTTAATATCTATGGGATATGGCGGTGTTATGATGTCCAGATGTGTGATGTTGGTGTGAAGCCAGCTGTTCTATGGCTGCATCCATGTAATGTGTGCGGGACGGGGTTTACTTTCTTCCAGAGACATTTGATGTAGCCCAAATACAAGAGCATGGATAATTATCTTACGAGCAGATACGACCTATGTTCTGGTTTGAAAAGCATGCACGAGATATCTATATATAAATATATACACAGTGGTGCCCAAAATGATCAGAACACTACTATTTCCACCACCTAAAACTGGGTGAAATCAGTTATTTCTTTATACATTCCAGTGAGATTTTTGTTTGCTCCACACAGAGACCTGATGGGATCCTCATCGGTGTGTGTGTAATGACATGAAGAAACTGAGACAGACTCAATCCAGGTGAACAACGTCTTCAAGACACTTCAAGAAAAGCTGCCTGCAAAGCTTTTAGGCACTTGTTTTAAAATGATATAAAATGAGGATGCTGTCAAAAATAATGTCATAAATAGATTTTATTCATCAATTTTATCAGCATTTGCTGTGAGCATACTTTGTGTTTAAAGCAGCTTTTGTACTTAAACAGAGTTACTTTGCAGGTGGATTTCTTGAAGCATCTTGGAGACTTTATTTTTCGGGAAAAACTTATTTAGTCTGTCTCAGTTTGTTCTGTTGTTTCATGTCATTCCAGATAGACTGATGGGGATCAGATCAGGATTTTTACAATTAAAGGCAAAATGAATGTTTGTAAACGGATATTTCTTGATGACACACTACAGCAGCAGTGTCTTAAAACCATTTTTAGCTGCTTCAAACACTAGTGCTCTAATCATTTTGTCCACCACTGTATATATAATATATATATAACATATATAGTATATATATATATATATATATTATATGTATCAGTTCCATATTTGTTTGATCTGGTGCTATAAGTTCTGTGGAATTGACTGTGGTTTTGTGTTCGTTTTCTATGGCAATAGATTATCGACTCGTGTTGTGGTTTAATATACAGTCATCGGAGTTATCGCATACCTCAGTGTCATCATTCGACTGTGTTTTCACATTGTTCTTAAATGTTTAGAGTTTTCCATGAAAACATCCAGTGCTATATTGATGGAGATGTATTTTATGATAATTTATTTTTCTACATTTTAAATTTGACTTCTTTGTCAAATGAAAAGAACAAAATGAGCATTGATTGCTAAATAAATATTCACGATATACAGTCACACACTGCTGTTCTTGTGTTTTTTGTCTTGAAATAAACTGTAGATAGAAAGTAGAGCTTAATAATTGACATTTATTTACACACCTGCTAAACCAGTCATCCTTACACTAGGAAGCTGACTTGCATTTATTCAGACAAATGCAATCATCAGGGTTTTTTTCCATCTCAGATCTTCAGACTTTGGCTTTTAGGCTCTGATAAAAGAGGTTACAGCAATATAAGCTGTAGAGAAAACTGGCTTCCAAAGAAAACCACTCACTACTGTGAGTGTAAGATGTGTACATGGACTCATGATAAACTAACAAATTTAGATGAGTTGCATGTTATAGGATATGAAGTAAATCAGTATTTTGAGCATTTTTAACTTTTCAAACAGTAAACTATGCAATGCATGCAATGTTTTGTAGAACTGAAGCTACAACAGCCCAGTAAACACATACAACTGCTTTCCAATGTACAAAAATAAATATAAAAAAATATTTTAATCATTCAAATTATAATATAGGTAGGCTATGTGCGGCAATGTAAAAACAACACAAATTGTCATATTACTGAAACATGTTATGTAACGTAACAAATATTTGCAGTTATTATTGTATTTTCATGCAGCACAAGTGTTTTGGTAAATATTTAGGTCAGGTACATTTCAGAACTGTTATGAAACACTGCTTTAGTACAAATAATTTGCTTTTGGAAGGATGGGAACATTCTGGAACACTCCAGCATTCTGGGACTAGTCATAACACACAACAGTCATCCAGCATAGTACTAAATGACTCACTTTTACTAACTGTTTATGTTAAACCGTTGTTGTGCTTGATGCATGTACCATGTCATTGTTATGCAGGAGTGATAACAGATTAGCTTATATGCTGTCAAAATACTTAGTTTTGAAGAGCACTGTTAATGGCACACAAACAATAAAATGAATTTCATATTCAGCATGTCAAACCTCATTTAAGAAAAAAAACACTACATCTAGCACTGTCATGTTCCCTGTTCTTGTGTTTATGTTTTATCATGTGCCTTCTGTGTGTTTGTTTTCTGTTTTTCGTTAGTTTAGTTAGTTGTTAATGTCATGTTGATGAGAATCCCGGGAGAAGCGCCCGAATCACGACCATGGATTCCAGTCCGTTTATTCCTGATCCAGTCCAAGAGTGCCGTATGAAATCCTTGTAGTTTCCAGTCTGCATCAGTCAGAACCTGCCAGAGATCCTGACCCGCTGTGGCCTGATCCGCCAGAGCCAGCCAATGATCCCGACCTGCCGTGGCCTGCTGAGGGCCTCACCTGCCGTGCAGGGCCGTCGCCAGAACATCTTGAATGGGGGGGCATTTCGTTTTCATGGGGGGGCACACTTTATGATCACAGAAATGGACATTTACCAAAACAAAAACAACCTATAGATGTTGTTATTTAAATCGATCAAATTCTATATTAAACCGATAGTCTGTGATGATCTGTTCACTTTTGAGTGCCATATTTACTTAAAATTGAAATAGAAAAATGTAAAAGATTTTCAGTAGCCCTCGATGGATCAGACAAAAATGAGCCAAAAATAATCTATGCATGAAGAATATGACTCGCAATTAAAGCTTTTTAATTTCCAATTCCAACAACTAGGTTATATAAAACTACACATCACAAAATAAAACACTAATTATAGACTAATGGCATTCATTATAAAGATTATAAAAGTCAAAACAAATGTATTGAAAAAGAAACTGAAATGCACCATAAGTCACGAAGCGGACTGGAGACTGAGGGTAAGTAAAAGCAGTGTTTATTAAGACAATGAGTTCACAGCAGGAGATACTTCAGGTGAGTAAACACATTGCAGACACACTGAAGGATGATAAACCAGTTCGTTGATCCAGTTCTTTCTGTTCACAGGTGGAGACGAGGAATCACAGGACAAACACTCAGGAGAAGACGATGACAACCACAACGGAGGAATCCTTGGAATCCTGGAGACACGAGATGCTCCGGCAAGGGTCGTGTTACTTTTATTTAGGTCTACACTCACAATAAAAACAAATAACTTTGCTTAAATGTGCCTAAAAGCAAGAAACATTTCCATTCCAGGTCAGTAGAATAAGTGCTCTTTATTTTCAGTGCGGTATGAGTAATTCAAACAACGGAGAATCAACACAGGTGAGGAAAGTTGAAGTAGATCGCTTTGCAGTGCAGGGAACAGTTCATTAATCTTTGTCTTTGTAGGGAACCCGGAGCAGAGGAGAGTAAATGAACACTGGAGATCGTGGAGGAATGCAGCAGATCACACACTTGGAAGGAGCCTGGGATAGACCAGAGACTGCAGGAGTATGGAGAGGAGAATAAGGTAAGTTATCAGGTTAGTAACTGTTAGATATAGCTGTTGGCTTGAGTTAGTCCTCTGCATTAATGATGAGATCGGACGCCGAGTGCAGTGTGATCTGTGCTTTTATGTGAGGTGATGATGCGTCCTTGATTAGGATCAGGATGATCACGTGATCGTAGGTGACTGTTGGCATGGTGACTAAGGGAGGGTGGAGCTTGACGTGGATGTGACACATACATACTATGTTTTAAGAAATTTAGATTTTGTGCAAACAAGACTCCATTTAGATTTCACAACATTAGCTACTATATTTCAGTAATTACAGTCAAGTCAGGATATGACGTCCAGTTGTCCACCAAAGAACATACAATCCAATTTCCATCTAACATGATTATAAGGTTACTGCATTATTAAAGTGCCCCTATTATGCCTTTTTAAAGGTGGCTAATATTGTTTTATGAGTCTCTTCAAACAGGTTTACATGTATGCAAGGTCAAAAAACACTTTCGTTTTCTCCAAAAATAGATTTAATTTGACCCCATTTCGTAAACGACTCGTGTGAAGCAGTTGGAAGAATCAGTCTGTCTAAACTCCGCCTCTCCGTGAGCCCTCAAGGATAAATTACAATTCTGTCATCAAAGGAAGATATTTTAAAAAACTATTTTGTAACCAGGCTGTATTGGGTCATCTTTGACTTTCACAGAAGGAAAAAAAAATATTGCCACCTTGTTACAACCTTATTTTTTTTATTATTATTTTTTTTTATATTGTACTTTGTGTTTGGCAGAACAAAGAAATTCCTACAGTTTTGGAACTACTAGAGGGTAAATGATGACAGAATTTAAATTTTTGGGTAAACTATTTCTTTAATTTAAGATTAAACATGTCTAGTTTTTTTTTTTTTTTA
>JAUMHI010000019.1:3321963-3343645 GCA_032359435.1 Enteromius unitaeniatus
GGAGCGGTTATTATTTGAAAAGAACGAACCTGCAAATGTCTGAACTGACCAATCAGAATCAAGCACTCCAGAGAGCCA
This sequence comes from Enteromius unitaeniatus, assembly GCA_032359435.1. Classification (NCBI taxonomy): domain Eukaryota; kingdom Metazoa; phylum Chordata; class Actinopteri; order Cypriniformes; family Cyprinidae; genus Enteromius; species Enteromius unitaeniatus. The sequence goes on from JAUMHI010000019.1 coordinate 3,322,042, forward strand.
TGTAATATATATATATATATATATAGTAAGTAGACACTGGAGCGTGTACGAGAAAGTGCTGTTTCAGTTCCCACAATATACAAGCTACATCAACCTGGTCTCATAAAAATTTACCTCTGAGCAGTTTTTGTGCAAGTAGTTTTTACCTTACTGCACTTTCCACCGCCGTTTCAAAGAGAATTGTCCACTGAGTGGCACTAAAGCACAAATTTAACCCTAAACCTACCCAACAGTGTTAACAAATGCAAAACTGATACATATATATATACATATACATATACATATATATATATAAGAATCCATCCCATTTCCATTTATTTATTTATTTATTCATATTAATATGTTTTGTTGATTCTGTCATTTTTGGTTAATGTTGTTGATAAAGTTATATTGCTATGGCAATGCGTAAGATTTTTCTTTGTGTCCTACACAGAAAGAAGTTTGTCTTTCAGGGTTTGACTGATAATAACAAGCTCATTTATTTTCCTGTTTATGAAGCATCTGCGAGTATCAGCACAGACTCTGATGGTTCAGACAACGCAGGTGCAATCCGCAAGACCCAAAACACAGACAGCACTGCGGCTCAGCCCAGAAACCAGGGCCAATGTGAATTAACCCAGAGCACAGAAAACTGTAGCGCAACTAACAAAACCAAATGCAACTCGTTGCAAAATGGACACATCCAAAGAAAAAGCCCAAACGAAGACTGCGCAGTTATTGAAGTGCTACCCAATCCTTTGACTGCCACCGAGTCTAAATCAAGAGCGTCGCAAGATGGAGACAAAACAAGAGATGGAAACAAGACTCACACTTCTGCTGTCAGAAACAAGAGCAAGAGAACTGTGTGGAGGTCAAGCATCGATCAGCCAAACGCTGCAGCTCTGGAGTGTGAGCACATCGTTTTACAGCACTGCCTCCCGCCGCCTTACGTCCAGCCGCCGCCGCATCCTCTGGCCAACAGCTCGTCTGTGAGTGTCACATGGGCCTTGGCTCGCAGCGAGTCTACTGCTCCGGCAGCTGCTCGAGAAACACCTCGGCCAGTCCATCCATGCAGCTTCGCTCCCAGAGCCATCCAGAGATCAGCACGGCCATCCTCCGCAGAACACGGTAATCTGAAAACCTTTCCTTTCACTTATGTTTCTCCTACGTCATGTTCAATGTGGCTGAATGTTTTTGTGTGTTTTCAGTGTTTTTGGATGATTTTTGATGATCTGACTCACTTGTCTGTGAAGTTTAGCGGAGAATCTGAAAGCAAAAACTTGTGCACTTCTTATTTCAATATTTCCATATCTTTCTAACATTTTCAGATTGAGAATATACAGCTTGCCGGATGTTCAGAAGATGTTTGTATTATGCATCTTCTCTGCAGTGGCTCAGTCTGTGGCCTCCTTAGTTTTTTTTCTCAAATATTTCAGATATGCTCATATCACACTACTGTATATCTTTATTAACTGTATTGCTTCATACTCTATCGCTTATAAAAAAATGCAAATTGATATACCAAACAGCTCTAATTTCCAGTTTATCTCTGTTGTGTTTGACAGTCAGTCAGAAGCACAGTGTGAGTAAATCCAGACCTGGTTCTGCTGGTTTGCTGAAAGAGATGGACTCGCTGTCGGTCCAGGCTCAGTCTAACCAGCTGGCCATCGTATCTGCTCTGCGTAAACTAGTGGAGAAACAAGCAGCTCGTCAGTACAGCACATCCAGTCACATCAGCCTCCTCACACAGCACGTGAGTCTTGATTTACACATGTGTCTCCATGTGTTCTACTTTAAATGAAGGGGCCTTAACTACTGTGTACTTCAATTTAAATGAGTACATAAAGTACACTTATTGTGTACATACATGGTTTTACATTGTACTTAAAATTTTAGGAATACGTGGAGTGGGGCAAAAAAGTATTTAGTCAGCCACCAATTGTGCAAGTTCTCCTAAAATGACAAAACGAGAAAAAAAATATCAAATCAAATCCAGAAAATCCCATTGGTAAGATTTTTTTATGAATTTATTTGCAAATTATGGTGTAATTATATTTAAAAAAAAATCAATAACAAAATTTGATCTCAATACTTTGTTATATAGCCTTTGTTTTCAATGACAGAGGTCAAAGGTTTTCTGTAAGTCTTCACTAGGTCTATTCCTCCATGAAGATCTCCTCTAGAATAGTAATGTTTTGAGGCTTTCAACTCCCTCCAAAGATTGTCTATGGGGTTGAGATCTGGGACAATTGGTGGCTGACTGTATACCTTCTTGCCCCACTGTAATTAAATCTGTAATAAATTTATTTAATTTAATTTATAAATACACTGTTGACTACTGTTGTACACCTTAAACTTACCCATACCACCAGACCTGTCCCTAACCTTACCTGTAAGTTCAATAATAAGAAGAAGAACAATGCACTTATGTTTTGATGAGAATACATAGTAGATAAAGCCACCTTATATAATGTAGGATCCTCCATGTCATGTTTCCAAATATTACAGCCTGAACATTCTTCATTTGGAGTGTCTGAGCTATGAATTTAAACATTCATTTGGGATCAGTAAGATAAAAAAAATAGTAGTTAGTAGGACAAATTAAAATCATTACAAAAGATTTCTATTTCAAATAAAAGTTTTTCTTTTGAACTTTATATTCATCTGTTTTCAACATTGAAAAAAAGTTAATATGCTGGCATGAGGTGTTTTTTTAGGCAATTCAAAAGAGGGATAATTCGTAAAACTGCAATGGAAGCAACAGGTTTTTTGCATTTACAGCTCAAATGGAATGTGTAAAAAGTCTTCTGAGCATTCTTCAATGTACTAGAAATATGTGGTCGTTCTGGAGTTTAGAGGGCTTTCCCTGCCATTAATGCCAGTTTACACCGCACACGTCTGTGGAGCAGTCACTGAAGCTGATTGACTCGTTTCAGGAGGCGGGGCTGTACAGTATGTGGAAAATAATGTTTATACAGGCTTACAGGGTTAGTTCACCGAAAAATTATTTACAAATTGAATTCAAGTTCTCATTCTCATGTCGTTCCAAACACATAAGATCTTTGTTCATCTTCAGATCACAAAGTAATATATTTTTGATGACATCAGAGAGCTATCTGACCCTCCATAGACAGCAGTATATCTGTAATGATCCCAGATCCTGTCTCATTGTCTCAACTCACCCTTTAAACCACATGAACACATTGCATTACACCAAATACACAAAATAATGTTTTTTTAGCGACATCTTAGGACCCCTTTATGTAGTTCGAACTTGAGTCTGTTCATGTCATCAGGCTTCAAAGAGCACTATATTATTGTCATAGGTTTGCCATAACTTACTTTAGTGAGAGGTTGACTGAAGAGCTCTCAGTAGCATCATACGTGTGTTCAGTAGCTGGATATCTGATGCTGCCTCGATGTTTTCATGCAATTCTCACAGAGCACCGAGTGTGTCTGACCCGTTAAGAGAGGATCCGGAGTCTGTCAGGAGCGGGATACGCTCTCTGTGTGGTCTCATTATCAGATGCTCCACGGGGGGGGGCTTTCTGTTGAGATTTAACAAGCAACCCCTTTTCCCTCCAAGTAATTGATTCTTATAAATAAAAGAATGTTACGGATTGGCACTGAGTGCAGGGGTGAGATCAGTTCTTTTTGCTGAATACCTGAAGCGTTTGAGATGAGACCGGACCACACAGATTCCCCGGCGCTCATGTTACTGAACGCCGTAACTCTAGAAGGTGTTTACTTTAGTTTACTGTGAGTTCACTCATGTCACGACTTTCCCTCTCCGCCTACAGTGTAATCGCTTGAACAAATACACCAGCGAACTGAAATTGTATTTTCTGGCAGAATCAAATGTCTGGAACTACATGACGCTTCATAAAAATAGATTACAGTATGCATTCAGTGTGTAGATGGCAACCACCTCCTTTCTGTATAAAAGACTATGGTTATATTGTTTGCATTGTAATTTTAAAGGCAGTGGAACATTCTGTTAATTGGCAATAACATTTCCTGATTTAGAGGTAATTTTGTGGGAATAGTTGCCAACCAGAAGTGGTTGGCGTTTTCAGCCTTGCATTCTTTGCCTTGGAAATCTGGCTTTACCAGCAATCATTTTAAATACCTCATTCAAGTAATTACTGCTTAAATGAGTTGAAAATCTCAAAATTGTAGCCTTCTGAATGTTTTGTTCTTTAGAAAAGAGCAGGTTGAAAATTGCATTGCTCTCACTTTATAATGAATACTTTCACTGCATGCAACTATATAGCCTCAGGTGGTTTCATCTCTTGTGACCTCTGCCAGTCGCCCACATGTAGGCTTTCATAAAGAACTTTTCAGCCTCCACACGGATCATTAGCACAAACCCTCATCATAACCCAACATAACATTTTTGTTCACCTCGCACCATTTAGCTCCAAATTTAGATTCAGTTCAACACTGCAGTATTCACATTGGTTTGAGCTCATTCAGCCCTCTCTGCTGCTGTTCTTCTGTCCGGGAGAATAATTCATTCACCACCTGTATTAATCACAATCGGGAAATAGTGGAACGGTTAAGCGGAATGACATTTAAATTTGAATTCTTTTCAACCAATTTTAGACCACTTGATCAGGTGTGTAGCCAGGATTTTTCAAATACCGAGGTCACATTTTTTAAATGCATGTACTTCTTCATATCTGCATTTCGCTCAAGACCAAACTACGATGTATTAGATTATGTGAAAAAAAAACATACAATCAGTCTGCCGGCTTTCCTGACTCTGAATCTGTAGCGTAACTTTACACCAAGTGCCGATTTTACTTGAGATCAGACCGAGAATGTGAATTTAATTGGGAGAAAATACAGACGACATATGGATTCGGACACGGACCGGGTTCTGTGTTTGCCATTGATCATCACTGCTGAATTTCAGCTTTCACTAATTTGAAATTTCAGGAAAAAATACCAAGGACATGACCTCGGTGTCCTCAATGGTAGATATGGCACTGTACTTGATGCTATATGCTAAAATACACTAAAATATGCCTCGAAAGATCTAAATGCATTTTTTCTGATTTAAAGAAGATCCAATTTGTTATGAATCGAGTCACTCTTAGATGCTAAAAAACAAGCGGATCATGAGCTGCTGATGTGTAAATGAACACAGTGCTGTGCTTCACTTTGTGCATATATTTGCTTCAATAAATCAAAGCCTTTGTTATTTGATAATTGCACTAAACCATGTCACGATTAAGTTTTACTTCAATTAGTTATGCAGCCCTACTTGAAGTGCTCACAAAAACATGTAATATTTGTGTTCTGTGTGAGTAATAATAATTAGGCTGGGGTACCGGACTCTTAAGACCAAACTGTGTCGGTACTACAGAGTACTGATTCCCAATAAATCAATAAAAGAATGTTTGCCAAATTTTAGTACCTTGTACAGACAGAGAGGCCAGGTGACGAATTGTAAAAGTGATAAGTGAGAGAATTTGAATTGTGATATGGACTAGTGTCTGTGAATATTAGAACGCAAGAAGTCTGTTTAAGTCATGTTCTGCTTCACAAATACTGAAGCATGCTTGACACTCAGCATCTGCGGTCACTGTAAGATGACATGAACACATGAACCCCATCTCCAGAGCTGCTGTGAGAGTCACTTCATGAGAAACATTACAGCAACCTGTCAAAATAAAAGTGCGGTTTAACAGAAATAATGTTCATCTTTATATATTCCATTTTCTGTCAAATTTAAATAAAACAATTAAATGTTAAATGTAAATATTTAACCACTTAATTGTAGAAAAGAGTACAATTATTATGAAACCTTTATTAAAAGAAATATTAACAAAATATTGTTAAGACTTTTTTGTTTGTCAATAAATAGAAGGGTTTAATTTTCATTGGATTAAAAATAAATACATGTTTAATGCCTTTATTTGATTATCAGGAAGATTTAAAGACACAGAAAAAAAGATAGAAAATGATAGGGCCCTGTTGTTCAAAATGATGAAACTGAGCGTTTTTGGCTTATTTTTTTGAGTGCAATAAATGTTTTTGTTATTGCACAGAGAGTAAAGTAATTCATGTACTGATATCGGTATTGTACTGGTTAAAATGTGAATGCTACCCAACCTTATAATAATAGATTTTTTTGTTTTGAACAGTTATTTATCTATCATTTGTGCAAAATAAACAAAACAAGCAATATAACAACAAACACACAACATGACTACAGAGTCAGGCCAGAGAGACAGAATAACCCGAGCAGAATGAGTACTGCTATGTGTGAGTACAGCCCAAGCATAGAAACTTTAATCATCCCCTCTCTAGAGGAACATGGTGTTTTTTTCCCCTTTACTGGAATGTATGCAATACAAAAACATATTGCAACACCATTCAAACCCTATTCACAAGAATACCAGGTGGAAGATTAAGGATTGGGTTACAGGAAGAATTCCCAAAAGCCACAAGCTCAGTAGTTTTCTTCACTGCAGACCAAGAGCGATAAATAAAAAACTCTCAAGTCTTCTTCCGGGTCTTCATTGCTGTAAGAACCATCTGAGAGCTCAAGAAGCATGTGGTGTTTAGCATTGAGGGATTCACATCTGCTGACAGGAGGGCAGATCAGAAGCTAATGTCTGCCATGTTTGAAAGGGAATTTCTTCAGTGAGGTCTTGCATTAATTTAAACACCTGCCTCTGAGGAATGCTTGACATTTCCCGCTCACCCGGCCTGACCAGAGTCCACCTGCCTCTTAAACAAACACAGGAGAACAGAAATGCCTTTCATGTGCAGGTCAAGCTTTTTTCTCGGGCAGTCGGGTTTTAGATCAGTCTGGATCTGTACTTAATTTTGCTAGTGTCATGGCAAAAGTGATTTTATTAGGCAACATTATGACAACCACATAAAGTCTGGTCCACTTTGCAGCTTGTTCTGCTCAAGAACGATCCACAGGAAGACATATATAAAGGAAGATAGGTCTACATATAAAATTAATTGTGCTTGCTTTATTTATTAATCTACTTGTTTTAATTACTGAACATTTTCAATGTATATTATTATCATTATTATTATTTTCTTTAAATGGCTAAATATGTTCAATTACTAAAATGTCAAATTAAAATAAACATTTTAGTCCATTTGCATATATTAGAAAGAAAGAAAGAAAGGACAACACTTTTAACTTGAACTGAATTATACCGGCATATATGGCGTTCACTCAAAACTTTTTACTCAGTTATATATGTTAGAGCATGACCTGAAAACAAATACATTCATGAAAGATAAGAAAGTAATGGCATACTCATCTCACCTGCGCAAATACAAATACAATATTCCTCAAAATCAGTAAAAACTCAGTATGATACATGCCTGCAATAACTGAATCCTGTTCTTCAATCTGCAATCAGCCTGAGAATTATTCATTTCATGTTTTGTGTGAAAGGACTTTTTATATTTGCCACAAATATATTTATTTTATATTAAACACAAACCAACAAGCACAGCCTAAATTAGAAATGAATGCAAAATTAGCATAACAAATTAATCCTTAAAAACTAATGCAATTAGTTGCTTTTTAGAGAGTAACACATATTGTAATGCATTACTTTTAAAAGTAATTTTACCCAACTCTGAATAGATGGCAAGTATTTCAGACAAACATTTGAAATATATGAATCTATATCTGTACATGACCTGTTTTTTGAATAGATGATTCTCTCCCTCCAGCTGACCAATCTGAATCTGGCCAATGGGCTCCTCAGCAGTGGAGGTCTCACGTTGGGTCCAGGGGTCCGGCACGGGCCTGTGAGAGCGGTTCATACAGGCACGACTGCTAGGAACTCTGGGTAAGTGTCCACGCACTCCTACCCACAGACTCTCTGATCAGTCTTTATGTTTCAGCTGGTGTTCTTGATGAAATTATTTTGGCTCATTGAAATCATTTAAATAGTGGTTCTGTTAAAAAAAAAAAAAAAGCATTGTCTTAATGCAGGCTTGAGCTAACCAATCAGAGTCCTGCACCTGGAGTTTGTGGAGACCTGGGCAATCCTTGGGCAAATTACTTCCAGAAAGTACTTAATTATTAATTACAATTACATCATCGGTATTGTATATAAATTACTTAATTACTCTGTCTGAAGAGTAATTTTATTGCTCAAGTAACTTAAAAAAATCAAGTGAAATAAACAAAAGATAAACCGCTTCTGTTTTTCTTTTTTCTCCCAAAGATGTTGAAGACCCTCAGTACTTTGTTCAACAGTGAATTAGCATTCTGTGAACTTTTTCAGTGTGATCATCTTTTAGACAATTTTATAGGTGGTTAGCTGATGTTGGCCAAATCGGTCACGGGTGATAAAACTTACAGATCAGTTTAACGGCCTCTGAAGAATCTTTTAAGAGAGCAGAGAGTTTAAAATTTGGTTTTTACAGAAGCATGTCCAAACGATCTCTGTAGTGTGTTCGAGAGCAGTCCACTGTTTTGCTTGCCCTCTGTGTGAGAGCACAAACATGTTCAGCTTGGCAGAGAGTTAGATTCTGCGGTGGACCGAGTCATGGGGTAAAGACTGAAGACTCCCCTCCTGCGTCGTGCAAGTGTAATATTATGCAAGTTCTGACCTCTTCTCTTACAGCAGGCCAAACGTCACGAGACTGGCGTTTTGCAGGCTTTGCAGTGGAAGGGTTAAGTACACGTTGTTTCTCCTGTATTTTTACAGTGATATGCGAGTGACAATGTCTCAGACGCTTTGGCCCTGATCTCCCCCCACTGTTTTTCCAGTCCAACCCTTCCTTATGTATGGAAGTGTCAGGGAATTCCTGGAATCTCAGTTTTTTTCCATTTGAAAATGTTTTTATTTCCACCAAAGAAAGAGCGGCCATTTGTAAGACCCGCCGGCGTGTGGTTTTATGGTGATATCTAAAGCAGACGGTCACTTTTACCAGCGTTCTCCTTCTGATGGCTGCATTTGTTTTATCGCTGCTCTGCTTCAGTATGTCAGGGCTCATATTTAGGAGTGGAGCTCATCTCTAATATTAGTACTTTTTCCATTACATTGACTGTAAAGCAGTGGAGGGTGGAAAAAGATGTTAAACAAGGATTCATCTGTCCCGATGTAGTCCTTTCCACTGAGAAATAATTGCTAATTAATCATAATAGCTTTGGGGAAGAATGGTTAGAAAATGCAGAAGATTCCACCCGACTGTCTTTTGTTTACAGCGGAAGATTTCATTCCTGGTCAAAACGTGGCATCCCATTTGCTAGGCATCTGGCTGGAACTTTCCGCCGGCTACCGTGTGCTAAACTACCCTGAAATCGAAGCGAATTCCTCTTCTGTTATCCTTCACCTCTTACTTGGCCGGCGCATTGTGGAGAAGCTCAAACGAACGCTTGTTTAATAGTGCACCGTAATATCTCTTGATATACTGCGCAGCCCTTTCTTGCCGTCTTTAATGTTTGGGGGCTTTTTTGAGCACCTCCTCCACATTCAAGATTTTGGGGCCAGTGGTCTGTGCCAAACATGCTGAAGCCGTTAAGTACGCCGTTGTAGAAGCCAAGGGGGTTAGGCGTAATGGCTTTCAAAGAGAAGCGGGGACCTTTGAAGTTGCGCTAGCCAGGAGCTGCCAGGTATGCTGGATCAGCACTTCCAAGCCATTGTCCTCCTGCACCAGCTTTTCCCTCACTGCATGGCAGAGTTTAGTCTGATGCTAATGAAGAATGGCCATTTGCTAGCCGAGTCCTGCAGCTGAGCGCTTGAGCGTTGGCTTGTTATTTTTCACTTTAGGTATGTGGCAGCGTTGTCGTAAGCCTGAAATATTTGGGTGATTTTAGTTCCACTTGGACGACTGCTTCAGCTGCCTCTTTTCTTGGCGTCGGTCAAGATTCATTTCCAGTAAGTTATTGGTACCACTTGCAAATGATGATGATAATAATAGACGTGGTTTAGAGTGGTAATGGAATGTCACAATTATTGAATATTTAGGTTTTGGATTGTGTCATAGGCTGGAAGAATGTGCCCTCCCTCCGAGCGTATAGTGCTGAATTGACTCTCTGCTCTTCATCCTGACCATACAGTGGTATTGCAATTATAAGACAATGTATATACTTTTTCTGCAATTATACATTTTAGGTGCAGTTAATAGCACATTTTGGTTTGGCCTTTAGCTCTGTTGTAACCTACTTTTACACTGAATGAATAAACTCACTAGTTTCTTTTTACACCATTGTTGTGTTTATTATCATACTCTTGCAAATGTATAGGAAATATTTGTTTTAAGAGTTTGTTTGAAGTTTAATAAGTTTAATAATATTTTTTTTAATGCTAGTTATTTTAAGGCTTCCAAAGGTTGTGTTTATTTGTAATTATCACAATTAACCACTTATCCAAGAATCGTAAGAATCACTTTTGTTGGTCACAAAGCTGCCAAAGGTTAAATCCTAGTGAGTGACTTTTTGTCAAGAAAACCAGGCTAATGCGAACCCTGCTATCTTCTGTGCGGTTCATCACATGCTTCCATTAGTGTTCTGTAGTCCTCCTCCTGTCCACCTGCCCTTAATGTGAGCCTGGATATGGGAAATGATGATTTAAGGGATCCTGTATCCAGCACCCCTCCTCATTTCTCTGGAGCCAGAGATGTGTCCTCCCTAGACACTTCTGTCTACTGACTCAGCATCTCTCAGCCGCACTCTCCTCCCTTATATTCACCAGAACATAGAGACACTGTTTAATTTAGTCTAATTTCCCCTGATCTTTTAACATGTAAAAGGTCATTGTGCTGTAAAAACACACTGTACAATTTTTTTAATTAAAAACTTCCATGATAGTCCAAAAACGCAAACTTTTACTTCAAGGAAAGATATGGGCCTATAGTAACGACACAGATTATATTATAGGGTTGGAAATGAACGGGGGTTTGTGGAAAGCAAATAAATAAATAAAATAACGTCACCAAAATAAACCAAATTGCCCCCACATTCAAGAGAGCCGAAATGCACCTGCACAATTAAACTAGATCTGTATAATGAACATCATAATTAGAGTGAAATGTCAAAATTGTACGCTATAGTAGGTTTTCTTAGGCTTTCTTTTAATGCTCTGTTTGCAGCGTTACGCATAATAACCAATGACGCATTTCTGTTGAGCTTATGACTTGTTCAGTGCTATGTAAAATATTGATAATGCAGTTAAGTCCAGTGTTGAGGTTTAGACACACAACCCACATTTGTTACTATTTGTAGAATAGTAATTCTAAACTTGCCCTAACAAAGAATATATTTATATATTCCAGAGGGAAAATATTGTCCAAATATTGTGAAGAATTCATCAGTGTATTCAGAGATGTTACCAAAGATATAGTTTGAAGACGTTTGGATTGCTTACGATTGTTATTAAAAAGTGAGCCAGACCAGCACCGAACCAGCACTGACCAGTCCGGTCCAGCTTGGAAGTGCATGCAGTGCATGTATCTTACAGATGAGTTTATGCCGCCTGCCGGAATTCTTGGACGGAGAACCAGGGGCTGATCGTCATTCAAAATGCTGACTGAACATTAAAACTGACTAGCACCCCTCACACTAGCTGCAACTATTACCCCTGGCCGTCTCACATTTTCTTTTCTTATTCCTTCATATCCTTTACATCATAATGGATTCAGCAGGATTCAGCCGTACATCATAATTTCAAGGAATGTGAATAAACTGAACTTGATACCTCCAAGAAGTCATGTGTTACTGCTGAAGCAAAGGTTTCTTCCTAATTTAAGAGGTCGCAAGACTAAAAATAGTTGTAAAGGATACATCGATGCTCTCATTTTAATAAAAGCTTTTCATTCAAGTTAATTGGACCCAGATGGCTTGGGGTTCTCAGGACTTTCCTCTGGTTGGCGAGTGAGAAATTCCACCCCGGGATAGCAGTGTTGTGTTAATGAGTCAACGCGGACGCCCGGGGCACGGCACACTGGAGCCCAGCTCAGACTGCAGTCATGCATCATCAACAACATAAAGCTCAATGCATTTATTGCGCTTTCCCTGGAATGCTGCATTATGGCGGTGATCACATTCTGTGGCAGTCCTTTTATTTACTGTATGCGTGACCTCATGCTTTAATATGCTGAAATGCAATAAAATGTCACTGCTAGAATTATTATTATTGGTAGTACGTAGATGTTTTCAACAGATCTGAACTGTTTAACAGACCACGGCTTGCATTGTTTTTCATATCAGAAAGTGATTGCATGCACACTAGCAGTGAAGATTGGTTCTGGCAGCTCTTTCTCATTGTTTATTGTGGGAAGCATGTTTGCTCTGCTGGTAAACATCTGCTGTACCTGCGGTTCTGCCATTAAATTGAGGCTGTTGTTGAAGCGGATGATGACATGTCAAAGGAGGTTTGCGCTCTAGATGTGGTGTGGTGGCGGTCTTTGAGGTTGTGTCATGGGTCACCAATTGTTTTTCCAACACACAAACCGTTATGAGAAATGAGAACTGCATGGGTGGACGGTTCTTTTCACATGACTCTGTGATCCCAAGCGTCTTTGGCTCTGCTGTTCTCATGTAGCCTCTTGCACAAGCACTGCTTTTACTGATGTTTACGCAGTTTTTTCCAGAATAATTCACTTCTGTATGTACGTTCATACGATTCCTTTAGCAGATGCTTCATTCAAGATGATTATACAGTCACTGATATGAAAAGTGCATGTAAAAAAGTGCAATTTGCTTGTTTTTTAATGTCGATTACATCTATTATCTATGTATATTATTCTTTATATATATATATATATATATATATATAGGTATTATGTGCAAGTAATAGGGTTCCTTGTAGTGCACAGCATTAGATGAGGTACATTTTATCCTAAAGAAAATGAAAATGAGATAAATATGGAAATGGAGAAAGTGAAAGAGATTTTTTATTTTACAGGTACACACATTAGTTGCTTATTAGATTGTGTATTACTGGAATATTAGCCATTAATTAGTGCTAATTAAGCACACACACATTATTCTACATCCCTAATCCTACCCAATATCTAAACTAATCAACTACCATACTAACTATTAATTCATTTAAGCAGCAAATGAAGAATTTATTGAGGCAAAAAAATCATAGTTAATAGTTAACAAGTGTTACCTATTCCAAAGTTCTGAAAATGATCTTTTGAGATGCACAAACATGAACTGGCATCCTGCTCTCCTCCAAGGTGTTTGACTTCTTAAATGACGCTATTGGCATCAGCTAACAGCATTCAGTAACAGGTTTGCTCTTGTCCTGCTGAGACACTCAAATGCTTCTGGAGCTGTAGTGCTGTGATGTTGTTGTTGGTCTTCAGGCTGAGGGCTGCGTGTGAAGCCGAGTCTCTGTGTGACGTGGATCTGCTTGGCGCTCAGAAGCCGCCCCCGGCTGCAGGAAACTACCAGCTGCAGTTCGCCATCCAGCAGCTGCAGCAGCAGAAGCAGCGATCCAGACAGCTGCTCGACCAGAGCCGAACACGGCACCAGGTAACCCTCAGTCACCACACTACACGGCCTCAGCAGTGACCACACAGCCTAGAAGATGTTTATTTGACTTGTGCATGTTTTAATATTTCCACTCTCAGATGAAAACACTGTATTTTCTGGAAAGCACGTCCCACAAGTTGCATCTGTGTTCAAGTCACATTTTAATATTACAGTTTGAAATAATGTCAATTGCAATGTAAAATGTACAAACATTATACAGACTCTAAACTTGTTATTTAGTTCCCATCATTCCACGGCAAACCCTTTAAAATGTGAAGTATTTAGAATGGAAACAACAAGCATTAAACAACCATAAATTATGTGGAATTCGTTTTAAACAACATTTATCATCACACCTAGGCTAAACTAAAGGATTTAAAGCAAAACTGAAAGTGTATCAGCTCAGTTATAGATGTTTTTAGCAGATGTACTTTTCAGAAGGTATGGAAAGTGCCTGACACATTTTTGTGTGGTGGCAAATTAAAAGAAGTGCAATTAAACATGCAATTGTTATCATACAAAAATGCTCACAAAATTCCACCCAAACGTTTCACAGCTATGCTACTTTTGCCAAGAGGGAGGAGGATTCTCTGTCTCACGTTTTGTCTTTTTCTATAACAAACATTTCTGGCTTCAAATTACAGCACCCTTATTGTGTGTGATGTGATATTTCTGTTACTTTTTATTTTCATTGGATAAATACCAGATTCGCAAAGCAATACACAGTAACTCAGAAACTTAAAATTTCTTAAAATCTATTATTTCCTCATATATTTTTGTTCTACAATGCGTTTTTATTTAAGTTTAAATATAATAAAATACTGCTGTGGTGTACATATACACGATTTCGATTCGATATCACAGCACATCACAATGCTTCTCATCCTAGTTTCCAAAACTATATCAATTGGCTTTATTTTCATATTTTGTATAAAATTTATTTTCTGCATATTTATACAATTACATAAGCAGGCTACATTTTTTGAAACAATTGGTAAGAATTTAACCAACTATACAAAGCTTTAACAGCATATAAGCAAATATAAAGAGGAAAAGGACAATAACAAGTGCTAAACAAAAAGTAGTTTCAGAAAGTATTAGAACAATTGCTTTAATTATGAATAAAGGCAAACAATACTTCTCGTTTGCCGTCAGCAAATACACATTTATATAATTTGAAAAAATCTTTGAATGACTAATGAACATTTAATTTCACAAACCTTGCAAACTTAAGGCCTGTTCACACCAAGCACAATAACGATCAAGTAACTATAATGATAACAATATTAGCGTCCACTCTGTTTATTCTAAGCACACTCGTGTCTGACACTTTCATTTCACAAGTGCTCTCAATGTTTGTATCATTCATCTGAAAATTGATTCCAACTGTATCGTTTCTCTGTGCCTTTATCGTTATTGTAATGATATAATGATTTTTTTAAATAAATATATCTTCATAGTTCTCGTGGTTGGTGTGAAAGAGCGAATCCAGTCTTGTGAAGAGTGCATGTGTATCCTGCATGATCGCGTGTTTTCTGTGATGTTGAATGCAGACATGGCAGAGGTAACCTCACTAGAGATCTTACCAATATCAGATATGAGCCACCTCATTAAAAAAAACCCTATCGATTGAGCACTACTCACTAATTCAAAATAGAGCATGCATTTTTTAGTAACCGCTACGGTGTTTTACCGCCATTTTATGCTAGTGTGCCCATCAGGACACGACAATTCATCTAAACACCCTTAGCACTTGTGTGCTTAATGTTACCTCATCTCATATAAGTTGCTTTGGAATCGGATCCAAAGCACCACAAGTCCTAAGTCGAAAGATGCAGTGAGCAGAACTTGCAACAGCAATGTTCCAAACATTACAGAAAACCAAACATGTACGTTTTCAAGGCATAAAAACTGGAAAAATAAATGTTTATATGCTTGTTTAAAGCTAAAATTGACTTTCTTTTGAAGGAACAAGGAGCCAGAATATTGGATGACTCTCATTATAATTCTCCAGTTCTTCCAGTGGAGTTAATCTGTATGAAACGCGATCTTCTTGTGTGTTTCACTCTCAGCTGTGCATGTCACACTTACATCAGATCCTGTAAACATTGGGTCTTGCGCGCCGCCCGCTCACATGACTGCATGCGCATTTCTAACAGTGTCGCAATTCAGCTACACTGATGTCACTGCTCTGCGCTGACGTTCTTCACTAATTAATGCAATTGGAGATTTGTTTTTCTTGGCACGAGTCGGTGGTGTTCAGCAGGGGATTATGGGAAAATGATCCTCACCCCCACAGACTTTTCTGGATGGAGATCTATTGTGAAGCAATCAGTCCACCGTCTCCAGAGGACCTTGTTAGGCACATGACCCTTGGAGGAGCATCCATCACAGGCCCTCAGCTCACACTGCATTACAGTAAATGTGAATGAAGGAGTCGGTCAGCTGTGTGTGTGCGTGCGTGTGGTCATCTCTGTGTATGTTTGCGATGTTTATGAGTCAGCGCTGTATCAGTGGATACTCCCTAAACCTCCCCATGAAGCACTGCTCTTCTTTTGAGACTTGACCAAATACACATTCATTAATACAGCCACATATACACACGTTTTCATCCGAAGGGTACAGTTTATCCATTAACACTGATCTCATAAATCATCTCAGGTCTCCATGATTACCGTTCAAAAGTTGAAAAGAAATGCTTTTATGAAGCAAGGATGCAATAAATTGGTCAAAAGTGACAGTAAAGACATTTATGATGTTACAGTAGATTTCTATACATGCTGTTCTTTTGAGCTTTCATTTTGTAGATGGTGGGCAGCCTGATATTGATAACAATCAGCATATTAGACTGATTTCTGAAGGATCATGTGACACTGAAGCCTGGAGTAAATTCAGCTGAACATCACAGAAATGCATTACAGTTAATAACAGATATTCACCTAGAAAACAGCTCTTTTAAATTGCTATAATATTTCAGTTTTTGATCAAGTAAACGCAACCTCTTTGAGCATTGGAGACTTGATTTAAAAATGTATTTATATTAAGCACAATTCTAATTGCCTGCACAGAAAATGTAATGACTGTACCAAGATCTAGCTTTTATGACGTCTGTTTATTTCGAGCGTTGGTTTGGGCCATCATGTTTCTAGATGACTGTCGTCCTGATCGGTTTTGATCCCTTGCTTACACACTCAAATCAAGCTCTTTAAACCTTCAACTTCTGTCTGGAAGAGCGTTTAACTAGTGCTGTCAACACTATAAAACAAATGATATCATGTGTGTGCACATGTATTTATATATATATATATATTTCTATTTCATTTAATTTATATACAAATATATTTAATATATAAACAGAAATGTTTTCCTAAATATATATGTGCATGTGTGTCTATATATTTGTAATATACACACACGTAAACAAATAGCTTTATCTTGGAGCACATGTATAGTTTTAACACTGGGTTTGTTGAGTTGCTCTGTTAAATGGTTGAGAGCGGTGTGATTGCGGTGCTGTGTTCAGTGCTGGTACAGACTCTACGGCTCCTCTGCTGTCTTGGCCCCTGGCCACCTGGCAGCATTAGAAAGGTGCCCTTTCTTGGCCCGCAACTCTGAACCGCCAGCCGGTGAGTCCCGTCCACTCATTCATCAAACGCCAGGGGCCTCACAACTCCCTCACGGCAGAGGAGCGAGAGGGAAAGAATGCTTTCTCGTCCCCGTTCGAATCAATGAACGGTAGCCATTAAATCGCATGTCAGTGTGGAAAATATGTTTACCGAGTCCAAGCTCTCGCTCAGATGAAAACTTGTCTAAACAAGAATGAAATGTGAAGAATTCCTGTGTTTTGGTATGTCCGATTATAAAGTATTTAGTGGCTGTTATGATAAGCCGTGTCGTTTCTTTCTTCCATGTGAGTGAATGAACTGGATTTTGGAGGCTGTTGTGCTTGACCTCGATTGACTCGAAGGAAAAATGCTGCTTTTAATAAAGACTGAGATAAGGACCGTTCAACACAATCGTTTTATTCTGCGGGAAGATCACACTGAATTCTGAAATAGACAAACGGTTTTAGCACTTCAGATTTAAACAAACGTTACAATGGTAAAGAAAAAGAGAGAGTGTGTGTGTGTGTGTGTATACATTGTATAAATGATCTTGTCTTGACAACTTTGATTCACTTTTTGGATCCACTTCAAATGTTGGCTACTGTACACATCTATGAGACTATTTAGATGTGCACTTAATATATACACTAAAATGTGCTTATCCTTCGGCCATCCAAGATTAGGATGTAGAAATGTGTCTCTGCATCAGTTTTCCATCAATGGATGCTCTGCAGTGAGTGAGTGCATACAGATGAGGATAATCCACAGCACACTATCAATTATTGTCTCACGAATCAGTTAACATAGACACAAATCCATCATGTAACTGTTTCTGGTCAGTATAATGCATAATAACTCTCCCTTCAGTGAAAAAGTGGCACCGTTTACAAGCCAAAAACAACATGTAGGTGGATTTTATCACTGGATGAAGTGATAAAAACTATAGATTATTATGAATATTTTAGCCACAAACAGTGGTTTAAAGTTAAAGCATCTTAATAGTAGCATTTGATTTGTTTCTTACAAACACACATCTTTTGCCTTCTCCAGATGTTGATTGATGGACTGGAGGGCTGTGAATTATTCGGATGTTTTTATCAGCTGTTTGGACTCATTCTGACGGCACCCATTCACTGCAGAGCATCCATTTCTGAGACACTGATGCAATGCTACATTTCTCCAAGTCTGATGAATTAAAACTCTCATCTTGGATGGTCTTAGAGGATATTTTTAGCAAATGTTCGTTTTTGGATGATTTATGATTTTTTTAAATTGGTGTACAAGAATGTAATTTTAACCTTTTAATAATTCTGCCTCTTTCAGTTGTAATGCACAAGCATATCATTTTCAGTAGCTTTCAGGAACTTTTGTGACTCTCATCTCTCCTCTTTAGGCCATTCTGTCGGCACACACCCCTTCACCTGCTGCTTCAGCTCGACCTCACGCTCCCAGCAGCCCTCTGTCCCAGCCGTTCAGACGCGCCGGGCTCCTCACACTCACCCCCAAACCTCCCAGCAGTGCTCCGAGAGACACACGCGTGCGCAAGACTGTCACACACACTCTCCACAAGTAAGATCAGCGCATGTGTGTGTGTGTGTGTGTGCATGCATACTGCAGTACGTTTAACTCTCTGAAGCTGGGTGTGTGTTAATAGTTGCTATACTGGCATTATATAGAGAAGACCTCACAAAAAATGTCAATGTCAATTAGTAATTCTATTATGCAAATGTATGCATAAAATAAGCTTTGAGGTTAAAACATTAACAGAAATCTTACTCAAAAATAAGTAACGACAGGATATGGAAACAGTTATTTTAGGTTTTAACGGGTTAATTTAATCTGTTTAATTCTTAAAAGTTGATTTAAATGTTAAATGATGAATTTCAAATATGTATGCTATTAGTATTGACATACTAGCCTTGCCAGGACCTAAAAAGATTACTTAAAATGTAGTTCCTTTATTTTATTATAAGGTTTGATTCACCGAAATTGTAGAATTGATTATACTAGTAGTTTGCAAGTATTGTGAATTGAAATGTTAATTAGTCATTCAAAGATTTGTTTAAATGATATGTGTATTTGATGAATGCTGACGGGACAAAAAACAAGGAAGTATTTTAATGTTTGCTTTTCTATTACTAATATTTTTAAATCAGAAATGTTTGTTAATTTCATTGTTTAACTGTTCTAACTTATTATTAGGTAGACTTCTTACACAGACAGAACTCAATGATGGTGGTGAACAAGAGGGAGAATGTAAGCTCTGTGCTCTGGGCTTCCTTTCTTAGTGCCTTCAAAATAAAAGTCCCACCATGAACATGTATAGGCCAAACAGAAACATTTTTCAGATAAATGTTCTGTTTGGCCGTAAAAAAGTTAATAAATACACAGTCTAATAGTACTAGGCATATTGTTTGGTTTAATATTTATTTGCCTACCTTTACTACTGTATCAAAAACAAACTTTAATTATTGTCAGTACTTCAAGGTTAAGCAGTTTGAGCAGTTTTTGGCCGTCTGTGAAATCTCACTCATGGTAACATAAAGATATTTGCCCAGACACTGATGTCCAGAATCTAGTTAATGTTCCTCTCATAAACTGCTGTTTTGAATTTCAAGACTAAATAAAAACTATTCAGGAATGTTTAGAGTTCAGAAATTAACAAAGGCAAAAATGTTGTGTTTATTTCCAGAGTGCATCAGGTTTTCAGTGTCTGACGCTAGTGATGTGGTCAGTCCTGGGCTGAGCTTTGCATTAGTGCTCGTTGTGTAGAAGAACACATTAAGAATGTTAACTCCATTTACATTAATTCACAGCATACACAGACACACACATACGCACGCCACAGGCCTTTGCCTATGAAGTAAACAGTGTGACGGTGCAGCTGGGCCGTGGTTCTGCGTGCTGTGGCCGATTTTGTTTTGAGATTAGCAGACAGAATGGTGGGAGGTGAGCTGCAGCTCTCGGACCACGTTTCCCACGCTGCACTGCCTATTACACAACATTAGCAGAGCTCTGAGATATCAGCGGACGCTTTACTAACAGCATGTGGCCCACCATGCTGGGGTCATCTTTCGTGAAGGCCTGATTTATGTGTTGCAAATAGTTTCTCTCCTACAACAATTACACATGATTTTGTAAGAGATTACCTTAATGTTTCCGATCATTAAAAGGGATTAGGTTAAAAATATAGCCTGAAGGAGCAAATGCAGATAAACCACAGAAAAATGACCCAAGATTTGTCCAGATTGCACTAGGACTGGGCAATATACACACCTGATCAGAATTGTTGGTACCCTTGGTAAATATGAGCAAAGGAGGCTGTGGGGGGAAAAAATCTGCATTGTTAGTCCTTTTGGTCTTTTATAAAAAAAAAAATCTAACCATTCATTGCATAATAAGAATTTAAAATGGATGAAAAGATCATTATGAAATAAATGTTTTTCTCTAATACACATTGGCCACATTTAACAGTACCCTTTTATTCAATGCTTTTTAAAACCCCAATTTTCCAGTTTAACAGTTCTATATTTTCTCCTATAATGCCTGATGAGGTTAGAGAACACCTGACCAGAGATCAGAGACCAGTCCTTCATCTGGAATCACTCCAGACCCTTCAGATTCCCAGCTCCATGATGGTGCTTTGTCTTCTTCAGTTCACCTCACTCCCCTTCTACAGGGTTCAGGTCAGAGGACTGGAATGACCAGCAGAAGCTTGCTTTTGTGTTCAGTGACCCATTTTTTGTGTTGTTTTTGAGGTTTGTGATTGGATTATTGTCCGGTTGGAAGATTTACAAATCTTTAGAGATTAAGATTTAGAATCAGTCATAGATTTTTCTTCTATCTGTTGGTATTTGATAGAAATTCATAATGCCATGTGTCTAAACTAGGGCTGTAGCTCTCAAATATTTTAGTAATCGAGTATTCTACAGAAAATGTCATCAAGTAATCGGATAAAACATTTTTACTTAAAGAGCAAGAGAAAATCAGACAGGTCTCTTAAAATGAACTACTAATTGATATTTATTTATTTATTTATTTTTTAAACAAGTCTACAATTAATTGATTGATGATATTTATTACATTTTTATATTAATATTAAAATATTAAGTAAAATATTATCATACAATAATTTCATGGCTGTGCATTTATAAACCTTATCAAACTAAAATGACCACACCTGTTGTACTGAGCACATTAGACTTACGGACATGATTACAACAATTTATTCCACGTTCAGTATTCAAACTGAAGTATCAAGTAACGTTATTCATCCAAGTCATGGTATTGAAAAAGTATTACGTATGTTTAATCGTAAAAGCCATGCACAACTTTTTTGACCGTAAACTCACTTCTTTGATAAGTAGCCGTGATATAAGATGATAAATATTTTCCGGTATAGTCTGCCCTTCTGCATTCTGACTGGTTGCCACCGAACCGCGTCATAGCTCATTACCATGAAGTTCAATTCAATTCAAATTTATTTGTATAGCGCTTTTCATGATACATATCATTGCAAAGCAGCTTTATACCAAAGTAA
>JAUMHI010000019.1:3344443-3362028 GCA_032359435.1 Enteromius unitaeniatus
AGAGTTTTCTAGTCTATTCAAGAGAATGTTGTGGTCAATAGTGTTGAACGCAGCGCTGAGATCCAACAACACTAATACTGAGATACAACCACGATCATATGATAGAAGCAGGTCATTAGTAACTCTAATTAGAGCAGTCTCAGTACTATGATACGCTCTAAATCCTGACTGGTGGGTTTGCTGGCCAATCAAGCATACCAACACCATGGTAATTTAACTAACTTTTGGTGCTTTTGGCAGTGTGGGCAGGTGCCAAATCCTGCTGAAAATTGAAATCAGCATCTTAAAAAAAGCTGGCCAGCAGAGGGAAGCATAAAGTGCACAGTGGAGCAACAGCAGCAGATGACATTGCACCCCGAATCATCACTGTGGAAACTTAACACTGGCCTTCATGAGCTTCTTCACCCGTTCTCCAGACTCTAGGACCTTGGTTTCTAAATGAAACCCAAAACTTGCTCTCATCTGAAAAGAGTACTTTGGAGCACTGGGCAACAGTCCAGTTCTTCTTCTCCTTAGCCCAGTTAAGATGCCTCTGATGTCTGTGATTCAAGAGTGGCTTAACTAAAGGAATAGAACAACTGTAAACAAATTCCTGACAGGTCTGTGTGTGGTGGCTTAACCCCAGCCTCATTCCATTCCTTGTGAGGTTTACCCAAATTCTTGATTAAATCTGGCTTGACAATCCTCATAAGGCTCTCGGTTGGTTGTGCATCTTTTTTCCTTCCACTCAACTTTCTGTTAACATGCTTGGATACAGCACTCTGTGAACAGCCAGCTTCTTTGGCCTCCTTGTTAAGGGTGTCAGTAATTGTCTTCTGCACAGCTGTCAGATCAGCAGTCTTGCGTAGCCTAGTGAACCAAACTCAGAGACCATTTTGAAGACTCAGGAAACCTTTGCAGGTGTTTTAAGGTTATTAGCTGATCATGGCATGTCAACGAATTCTAATTTTGTTAAATGTGAATCTAAATCATCACAATTAAAAGAATTAAACTACATCAGTCTGTGTGCACTGAATTTAATACACAAGTTTCACACGCTTCGGGTCTTCCAATGTTTCTCTATGGTGGCCTGCACACACTAGTTTTATAACAAATTTGTATGGTTCTAAAAATAATTTCATCTCTTTCTGTTCTGATTTTAGTGGTTAGCTGTGTCCCGCTCGTGTATTCACTCTTGATTCACTTTCGTGTATTAGACTTTGAATACATTGGTCAGAGGACAGCAGCATGTTTTCTTCCTCCAGCCGCTCTTCCCTCCATCATCTCTCTGAGTGGGACAGCAGCTTCCAGCAGTCGAGTCACTGGATTGGAAGCCGGGTGCGATGTTTTCCTTCTCCTGTGCCGTAAGGCCTCATGGTGTAAAAGAGCACCAAAATAAACAGTGTGAGGAGAGGGAATGAAAGGGAATAGTGTCCGGCGCCTCTGGGAACGTCTTCGATGCTAACAGAGAGCGCTGCTCTTTCACTTGGATCTCGATGAGCTTCAGGATTTCTCGATTGCTTCAGGATTTTAGAGTTTCACACTCATAACACTCGCAGTGACCATGTTCTTCCCATGCATCATTCTGCATTCAATACAGTTTGATCATCAGTGCATGTTGTTTCAAAATAAATATTTGTCTTCATAATCCTTCAGCAGAATGTTGTAACTCGCTCCAGCTCTGAAATGACCTTCTTTGTCATCTGAAGTCAACACACCTTCATTTTTGTAGCGCTTATTTCAATGCAATGCTGTCAAAGCAGCTTCATGGTAATAAACAGAAGAACATCAGAACTAATAGTGGGAACTCTGCTGTGGAGATTCTGATGTAAAGTAGTCACTTAAGTTGTTGCTTTATTTCCTGTGATTTCATTAGACAAGCATTTCTACAAAAGGTAGTCGTTATTCATCTTGGATCAGTTTCATTTTAATTCAGTTCGGTTAAGTCATCAGTGCTTCATTTAACTGTCACCTTCATATAGAAACACTTGAACCATCCATTCATTTCATCATGGATAAAGTCTAAGTTCTGTGTTTTTTCTTCATTGAATGTCCATTTTTATGTGTGTGGGTTGTGACCAGAACTGAGACTCATTGATGAAGTGTTTTTTCACAAGCACCTATTGGAATAGTACTGCATACAAGCTGATCAGGGTTGGAAATAAATTCAACATATGTGGTAAGAAACTGCTCCAGTACAAGTAAATTACAACTAAAAATGGATTGTGACTGTCAAGATTGAAGTGAAATGTGAAAATGAATGAAAATTGTAAATTGCAGCATTACGTTACATCTGTTGATAATGTTTTGTCGTGTTGTTTGTTATATATTGAGTGTTTGAATGCAGTGTTTAAATGGCTCACTGGTGCACTCACAGATTCTCTCATTATGAACAGTTCAGAAAGTTCAGATTCAGTGCAAGTGATGCCTGTGACCATGATGAGAACAGCAGGAGCACAGAACTCATGCTAAACTGAAGTCATCAGAATGAATTTTGCACACTTTATTCCCAGCTTGATTACGTGTGTAGTATTTCATGCTGATATGATAACCAACGTGAGTCTTTATCAATGGTCAATGATGATCATAGCAATATCAATGGAAACATTTGACAATGACTATTGGAATCTAGAGACTTCTGCTTAAGTGCACCTTTGTTCTTAAGTGTTACGAGGGTCACTTAAACATTGTTAAGAGACCCATTCTCATTATGAGCATCCATATTACTAGTGTATTGGCTATTTATTATTACTTATAAAGCACATATTATTCACTTTATCCTATCCCCTTGAGGCTTAAACGTGTCAAGCTTTGCAACAAGTATCAGATATATTTTAAGATCAGTCAGTGCAAGTTTCTTTCAGCTGAAACCCCTCAGACATTTTAGCCTGGGACTAGGCTTAGACCTCGTCTGATCAGATTGATTGGTTGATTCAGTCACAGCTCATACGTGTGTGTTGTGTGTTCACAGGTCTGTCAGTGTACACTAAACTCTTCCACACTCATGGCTCCAGGAACAGATGAATGAGGCCAGAAGTCAGCTGCTCTGTGAGATCGCTTTACATACTGAGATCCACGTCCTTAAAACACATTAAGAGTTCACCTCTTCACTCTCAATATGATGTCTTCTAATAATCATTTATTTCTGTCCTAACCGGCCTTATGTGTCTTTTTTGAGTGTATGTGATTGTAAGTGAAATCCTTTGCTTTGATTGGATCTGTTGCACAGTCTGAAGGCATCCTGCCTCATGTGCAGTTGTCCAGGCTTCATATTCACCTCACATCTGATGCCATGTGAAGGTCTCGCGGACTGACGGCTCGCAACAGCTGCGAAACACACAGCAACAGCAGACCCTGAGAGCGCTCGTCACGTTTATCCATGTTTACATGTACAGATAGAAGATTTAAACTCCTGAGAAAAGAGCTTTCAGCACCGCTTGTAACGACCTCTAATAACTTCTGTTCAAGTGCCTGGGTTCAGGTGTGAAGAACCACTGGAGCAGCTCTGATCTGCAAACTAGAAACATCAACATCCAAGCTGACGCCCGTTTCTGTGCAACTAAACACGTGACCATTTTTGACCAATGTCCTGATAATACTTGACACAACGGGACCAGCACTGCTGTGTTGAAGAGATGACATTGTGTTTTCAGTTTGATTGTAATTTAACGTTTCACCAGGCCAAACAGGAATAAATAACAGGGCCTCATTCATGCAGCAGAAACGGGAAAAAATGTCTAACCTAAATTGTTGCATTGAATTGAGAGTACTGGTTAATGAAAGAACAATGTACATGAAGTCATATGGTGTTTGAGGAATGAGGCCGATCATGCAAGACTGAACTTATGCACCATACAGTTTTATTCTCAGGATTTTAATGTGTTTTAGTTTGTACAATATTTGTTTTGCATTTTCTCTCCTGAATTTACTTGAATATCCTTTGAATTTACGCATGACCGAATGAAACTGTCAATGTTTTTGTGCATTTATGCTACTGTACCTTTTTAGCATCCATAAAGTGGAGGAAACTTCAGCTACTTTTTGTGATTAATTCTAAGAAAATAAGTAGTGCTGTCAAACAATTAATCGCATACGTTTTTGTTTACTGTGTAAATTTATGATGTATACATAAATACAATAAATTTTCCAAATATATACAGTATGCGTGTATTTATGTATACATAACACACAGTACATATAGGTTATGTAACATGATTAATCAATTGACGGCTTTGAAAAATATATACTGTTAAAGCATCATGCATGCATTTATTATTTAAAAAATTCGAGATGATGTGTATTCTCTGAAACTCATGACAAACTCTTTTTGTCCAAGACTGTTTAATTAAAAAAAAAGTGTTTCAGGAGTAATAGCAGTAAAAACATTAGCAGTTTGTGATCTAAAAGTTCATGTGTCGGCATACGTCGTTTCAAAACGTCAGCTTCATTGAAGAACTATAAAAATCCCTAAAACTTCTGCCGAGTGACAGAGGTAAACATAAGTCAAAAAAAGATTTATTTCCAGCATGTTTGTATTAACATTAACACCATTGCGGTGTCGATTACACACTACAATGTTCAGTCTGGGAAATGCCGTGCTCAAACGAGTTATACAAAAACACAAGGGTCGGCGCTCTCGGTGTATGTCAATCCAGCCGCTGTCGTCCTCGGTGAAGCTGCTTCTGTGGATCTTACGAAGGTCAGAGTTCACAAATGCCCGTGGGGTTTTCCGTTAAAAGAGCTGGTCAAAAAATATACAATACAAGTGAACAAGTCACTTCAAACGTCAAACTAGAAATCCGAGGGATCATAGGGCAGCGTAGTCGTCTTGGAACACAACTTTCTAGTGCTTAGAGAAGCCTCTGGCTCCCGGGTTGGATGTGGGTGAGAAGGATGTACGGAGGTATTCATTTAGAGTCCAGTTCCTGGCATGCACCCTTCCTGTTGCCCCTTGAGCGCCGGAACCCGCATCGGGCTCAGTGCCGGGCTCTCGGGCCCCTCAGCTGCACTTGCAGGATTTGACGATCATGTTGGAGAGCTGCTCCACTTTAGCCGTTCGACCCACGTAGTAGAGTATGGTGAGCGGCTCGAGGTCTTGAGGAACGCAGCAGGGGGAAGCAGATGCCTCGGGGTTCAGTGTGTTGTACAGGCTCAGCAGCTGCAGAGAAACCAGGAGACGCATTTTAATGCTTGAGACAGGAAGCTGCCGCCTTGTCATTTCTGACTTATAACAAAAAACAGAACAGTGCCTAAAAGCTGCTGTGTGACGACGTAAACAAGCTAAAAAAGCTCAGAACTATGTTTTTATGAGCTGCCGACCCCAAAAAATAAGTGTTTCATGGTACGAGTAGTTGTAGATATCGGAGTATTTTACATTGGGCCACTTGGATCATTTCTCCAACAAAAGGAAGTTAAGGAAAAGGTGTTGAAATAATCCTTTGATTTAATTTGGTTAAAGATAACGAATGGTACCTGTTGCCTTCAGTGGGCATAGCTCTTAGAGTAATATGACCTACTTTTGTAGGGGTCCACAGCTTATAAAAACTGGGTTTTTTAGCTTGTTTGCTGTACACCTTGTCACACAGCAGCTGTTGGGCATTGTTTTGTTTTTAGTTATGAGGACATGGAGGCAGCTCCCCACCATACAAAGTCAATGGAGAGCATAGTGATGGAACACAAAAGGTTTATCATGCACATAAGTGATTTGAAATTCAAAAATCCACACTGAAAATGAAAACTCTTTGTGCCTTTCATAGTTAAGTTCTTTGGCAATAATACACCCTCTTGATATTCCGGCCGAACCAATTGAACCAGGGGAATGAGTATAAACAGAGACAGAGTTAAGAATCTGAAAAGCACTACAGAAGAGCTCCCTTTTTTTTTTTTTTACATTTTTCAAGTCTTCTTAAGTCCTGTGATGATGCTTGTTAGGGACAGACTGAAATTTAAGGTCAAAACTTACCAGTGACACAACGGCAATGGTAGTGTATGTAACGATATAACGTAGCTCTCAAATTTCATTCAAAATTCTTAAATCTTGGGAAGCCTGTGATCAAATACGAGTTGCACTTGGCATCACTGACCTCTCATCTGATGTGATGTGTCTTAAAGCTCCACGTTTGTATGTATGCAACCAAAAAGAGGAAGACTTTTAGATTTTCCACACAAAGCATCATGTGACTTAAGACTTGTGTCTTGTTTGGTTGTCCTGGTCTGAGACGCAAGAGTTTAGTCTTTAGTCTAAACCTCTTTATTTATGGTGCATTTTTGGACATTTCTTTCCATTTAATTTATTGTATTGCAAAGAGCAGCTTGGGCATTGTTCAGACAGTCTCATTTTTTTCCATAAAAGAAAGTCACACGTGTTAAAGCCACATGAAGGTTAGTGAAACAGACTCACCGAGCTGTGCGTGGTGTCAGCGCTGCGGAGGTATGGGCACGGTCCGGAGCAGAAGTTGGCGTGATACCCTTTGGGCTCGTGGATCCACCTCCAGCCCAGATCCTGCCGGAAGTCGATGTACAGCGGCCGAACGCAGCAGTTCTCCTCGTAGTTTCTGAAAGCAGAAGAAAAGCGGTCACCTTCTCCACCTGCCCGTTCACATCCTCGCGCCCTTTGGCTCCTGGCATGGATTCTACATTCATTCAAGAGACGTTTCCATGCACTTTTCAATTGGATGTTTCTGAGACTTCTATTTTGGTTCTGTATGGCCTTATAAACATGTCAGGCAGTCTTTTGAGGCTCAGAAATTCCACTGTAAGGTGTGTCATTTTTTCCCTCCTGGATTCGACCCAGGTGTGGAGTGCTAACAGAGAACCACACACTAAGGAGCCAGTGCACTACATAGCATACTGGGACAAATCCAAACTTGCAAGCCCTTGCAGAACCTCCCAGATGCTTCAAACTGTCAGGTGCCAATTAAAAAGTTCATTCTTAAGGAGAAAATCTCTCTAGACACAAGAGATACGCTACTGCTTATTGCAATGTGAAGCAGGGATTGGAATTTGGATTTAAAGGTCTTGCCATTTCGGAGAAGAAAGCAGATCAAATTCATCTTGCATTCCTACCTACAGATTAACATTTACTTTAATGCATTTGGCAGACGTTTTTATCCAAATGACCCTTTTAATAGTTCATCAATGCTTGCATTCCTTGGGAATTAAATCAACAACCGGAGATTCCGATTCACAATGATGAGATCAGTATGAGACTTAAACTGCAATTCATTGACAGGCCGCTAGAGGTTGGCTTTAAAAGACCTCAATAGACCTCTCATTTTAAAAAGCCCAACTATGCAGCAGAAAAAAAAAATTGACTCCCTGTTAAAAAAACTCATCGGTTTTAATTATATTAAGCCGTAAGTTCTACATAATAAAGAGCATGTTCACTTGAGTGACAGGTGGATTGCCGCTGCGGTCACTACCCTCGAGAAAGACAGCTGTATTTTCAGCAACCAGGCACCTCATAATTCACCCACA
Source organism: Enteromius unitaeniatus (assembly GCA_032359435.1). Classification (NCBI taxonomy): domain Eukaryota; kingdom Metazoa; phylum Chordata; class Actinopteri; order Cypriniformes; family Cyprinidae; genus Enteromius; species Enteromius unitaeniatus. The sequence continues at coordinate 3,351,899 of JAUMHI010000019.1, forward strand.
TCCCTCCTCTTTACTCATTTTTAATTATCTGGGAGTGACACACAGTGCCAAGTTTAGGCTTTAAAAAATGATCTTCAGAATCCTATGCATAACATCACAGACAATATGTCATTGTTTTTATACAGTTAATGGTTGGTGCTGTCTTCTTAAATACATTTGAGATAGCTGACCACCAGGCTCTTTTAAATAAATTATATATTTTGGATAAAATGTGTGTATACTAATGGTACAGTTGGCCTAAGGGGGTTCTACATGGTTCGATCTTGGGACCTATTATATTTTCACTTTATATTAATGATTTACCTGGATTATATAAAAATTTATATCTCCAGATGTATGCAGATGATGTGGTCATTTTAGCCATGCAAATAATTGTGAGGAAGCATCAGTTACCTACAGTATATAGACTTCTGCTAGGACAAATGTTTAGCATTGGTTTAGCAAATCAGGTTCACTGTTGAAGGCAAAAAAACCAGCTTGAATGATGTTTGAAAAACAAACAACAGAGATGACACGTTCAAAACATTTCATACCTTTTAAAAATCAGAAAGTGGCCTATAACAAATTAATAGTATAATTGTTTTACTTTAAAATTTTAAATAATATTTAATGTTTTGTATTTTGTTTTCTACGGGATGTTTGCATATATATTTGAGCACATGTTTTTGTATGCCCCTGCCAAGGGACTGTGGATGTAAATAATCCAGCTTACTTACTTTCTGTATTTTACACGTTCCTTTACATGCATTGTCCCTGTTAAATAAATATGCCAACAAACAATAACCCCCTGTGACCCCCTTGTTTTAGTCAGCTTGATTTGTAATAGTACATTGAAGAAATGCTTACGAGAAGCAGTAGTTGGTGTCCAGCGCACGTTTGCGGCGTCTAGAGGTGGGAAGGACGTCCAGTCGGTGTGGCGGCAACATCATCAGAATCAGGTGAGGGAGAAGCTGCTCCTTCACCGTCCCTGAGGACACACCGTCACCTACAGAAGCAGTGAGTATAATGTCTTTTAATGAATCTTTGCAAATCTCCTTTCCTAATAATGTGCTAATTAGCAAGTTTCACTATGAATACGACTAAAAAAAGATCCTCTGAGAGTGCCTCTGAAAAGAGGGGCAGGGTCAGCGGAGCTGGTGAAGATTTAAAGGGGAAGTACACAGAACAGAGTGATTTCTAAAGAGCTGTTTTTGACAGGGTATAATGAGCGTTTTTAAACGATCTTTGAGTAATTTTAAAACAAACTATATTACACTTTCCATTAAGACCCTAAAGAATCATATTAGCTTGAGGAAAATTGGTTTGTCTGAAATGCACTTTCATTTACGAAGAATGCATATTTTTAAACGGATTGGCCCGACCACAAACAAGGGACATTATTGAAACAACAGGTAATAAATAAATGAGATGGCATCATCATGCTTACTTTAAAGCACTCAAGCATATCATTTCACAGGGTGTTTGATGTGTGCTGCACTCGTGAAACTACAAAACCAAACAAACTAAACCAATCTTTACACAACTTCTCATAAGTTGTGATACAGCAGGCTCTTCTGAGAAATGACCAGTCACTGGAGTTGACAAATTTCCCATAACCATACAGTCTGTCTTGCCTGAAAAGTATTGCTTGCAAAATAATAGATGGAAATTCTGACATCCACACACGTTTTCCACTCAGCTGTTTTTGGAGATTCTGCAGCATTCGTTTACCACTTTTTAATGTGCTATTATTGCAGTATCACTGGTTTCAAATAAAACCAGCCTGAAACAAGAACTGCATTTGGTAGGTTTAAGTGTCAGAACCTGTGTCTCGCTGCAAAGTGGACCTGATTTCATGCTGATAGTCTGGATTCAGCTTCAACAGCACTTATTCCTGTAGAGAAGTGTTGCGAAAGCCCGCTACAGACTGGGGCTCCAGCCCTCCGTCTCCTCGAGCATCTGTGTATTCAATCTTTTTGTGATAGCAAAAGCAGCTCGGGTCTCAGGAGAGGCGTTGCCCATAGATACGGACACCCCTCTTTCATTAAGGGCCAAGAGTCTGAGTGCCCACAGTGGCGGCACATTCCAGCCAGCGCATTCCCAAAACCCCAGACACCCCCGTGGCCCCAGAACTTAGTGAGATTCCATACGCCAGAGCATTCCCATGATCGCAGTGTCCGACCGCTGCTGGACGGGACTGCCGGGAGGCCTTTATCTCAGCAGAATGCATGTGCGGTGAAGCTGACGGCACATTACAACAGCTCAGGAAAGAAGACACTGAGACACTGAGCAATCATCATACTGTAAGCTGTAAAAAGATTATTGAAATATAAAATACTACTTCAGTCTTTCTACTTCAAACTTTCATGTGTTGCCGTTTCATTGGAATTATTTGTTGACAATTTCTAAGTGAGGTATGTTTCAAACACCAACTGATCCTGCACTAGTTTTTTTAGTTAATTGTACTAGTGTTTACTAGTTAATTTATTCCTAAACCAGTTGCTATAATGACCGTTTTTACTTTTTTTAAACTTTAACTAATGTTACTCTTTGAAGATAAAAAAAAACCAAATATGCAAGGTTACAAAGCTCAAAGCCCACTCTCTGTATATTCTCTATAACCCGTTTTGAGAAAGTTTAGAAAGTTAAAGTTTTAAAAGTAATGCATTACAATATTGCGTTACTCCATTTCAATATAACTAATTGCGTTGCTAATTAGTTTTTTTATTAACAATAATGTGTTACATTACTTTTGTGTTATTAGTTTAACTGAATTACATCACTAAGGGTAAGAAGCAAATACACTTTAAATATGATTAAATACTTTTTAATATTAAATCATTGTCTTATTTAACATATTTAATTATTGCCGGTTTGTGTCATATTCTGAGTTTTTATTCGTCTTGAATAGTAAATATGTTTTTGTGTGAGTGAGAAGTTAACTGGTTAAGATAACTGGTTTTACTTATTTGGAAAAGTAGCTCTGATATTTTCTTGTGAATTAAAAAGTGATACTTCACTAGGTACTAGTAATCCATAGTAATAACATAACTTAAGCACCAGATCCTACTGTCAATCCAACTGGCAAAGGGCATCTCAGGAACCACACTCCAGTGGTTTGAGTCTTTTCTCTCAGATAGGTCCTTCAAGATATTTTGAAGAGGTGAGGTGTCCAAGTCGCAACATCTAACTACTGGGGTGCCTCAGGGCTCCATTCTTAGACCACTTTCTTTTCTCGGTCTACATGACATCACTCGGTTCTGTCATACAGAAACATGGCTTTTCAGATGACTGTACTGATGACACTCAACCTACCTCTCATTCCATCCTGATGATCCGACGATAGCTGCTTGCATCTCAGCTTGTATAACATACATTTATTGCTGAATGAAGGACCTTCACCTCAAAGCTTCATCAAGCCCATCGTTTCATCACAATTTCATTTTCCAGTTAGGCACATCAACCATAACTCCTTCAAAAACAGCCAGAAACCCAGGGTGTTGTGACTGATAATCAGCTGACTTTCTCAGACAATATTGCTAAAACTGCCCAGTCCTGCAGATTTGCTTTATACAACATAAAGATCAGGCCCTTTCTTTCAGAACATGTTTCACAACTCATTATTAAAGGATCTGACTCTTTAACCCTAGCTATCTCTATTCTAATTTGTCTGGGTTTGCCGGTCGACCAATGAGGCTGGGCCTACCATCATATAAAGGGCTGGGCTTCCTTGGCTTTCCTTGGTTTGGTTTGTCAGTCATCCTGCTCTCCAGCCAGCAGACGGCTGTCCATTTTTTTGTCAACTGCGTTCGTTTAAACTAGTTTTCATTAAGAATTGTTATTTGATCTGTTACTGTTACTTTTGTAACAGGCATTAATCTGAGCCTTTTGAGTTCTTGCCTAGACTTACGGCGAAACGGTCAAAATACAAGAACACCTGTTACTGAACAATTTCAGGCTACATGCTTAACTGCGTTAATATAAATTGTCTAAGTCAGCCCAGTATGATTGTTTCATGTTTCCTTTCTTGTTATTTGTAGGTAAGGAGTGACAGTCACCCTTGTATTTTTTTTTATTAATTAGAGTAGGTTTTCTACATTTTTTGTTTGGTAGTTAGATTATTTGGGTTTAGTTATTATAATTGTTTTACTTTTGATCATTTCTTTGCTTTGGTGTCACTTATTTTTCTCCTTTTTTCCCTTAATAATTTATCTCTTTTCAACACCTGAAACTGATCTATCTCAAAAATAAACTTGTTGAACATGCCTGCTTGCCTCACAGACATTTTTCTTTCATGGACTTCCTCAGATGCAGTTGTATCTCACTTAAATGCTATGGTACATCCACAAAAATAACTAACACATAACAAAATACATATAATAAAAATTATTTTCTATTTATTTCCTTTTTTATTTACTATACAATTAACAAAAACAAAAAGTGCTCTATACAGTAGCTTGTTCTATTCTTTTTCTACAGTATTCAATATATTTTCTTTTTATTATATAATAATTTATTAATTGCTATGTGTACTGCATTAAGCTAACTGAGACTTGTTACAGCACTTGCATATCATTGCTCTTTTGTGGATTTTGATTGCTTCCATTGTCCTCATTTGTAAGTCACTTGTCTGCTAAAGGTCTCAATGTAAATGTAAATGTCACTTATCCAGCACTGTCTTTTCACAGAAAACACTTTTCAAGAACTACAATAAATTGCTTGTTCAGACAACAACACACTTCTTCCAGATCTTGTGAAGTTGAAACGTCACCCTGACTCAACAATTTAAATATCCCACAGAATATGCCAAAAATAGGGATGAGGCCTGGTTGAGCTGCACTAGAGACCATATGGAAAAAATCTGTAATTGAAAGGGTTCTCTACTTGTTCATAAACATTCTTAGGAAATGTCACACCTCTTACAATAGCTGCAAGTTTCAGAACCTAAGCGGTTCACCAGTCACGTCACAACACAGCCAGCCAGCTAACCAATCAGAACACATTCAGCATGTTTTGAAGCCCAGGAATAATTCAAAATATCAACCATTAAAATTATTCCAGTACACCTCAAAAAGGTCAAAATAGAAGAAAAAGAAATCCATTAGAAAACCGTTGGATGTTGGAAATGTTTGGTTTAAGGATTGATTTCCTTACCTAGGAATTTGACCTCCAGCACCTCATTGATGTGCTCAACGATGTCTCCGTTGGGGCTGAACGTATGGCACGGGCAGTGAACACTGACCTCCAGGCCGAGGTTGGTATCTGAGCAGTGGAACAACACATAGATGTGGGATACAGTTTCTCCACAAACATCCCATTTCAGTTTCTGTGTGTTTGGATATCCACAGCCTAAACAGCATCCTTGAGCAAATGTTACTCCTAGTATTTAAGCCCACATGGGACACTGGCCAAATTATTTTGATAAAAACTTCATTAAAAAGTAAGGAGCTGAAACTGTGCAATTCCATGCCAGTTCTAAAAGGTTTCAGATTTTTTTTAACATGGGTTTGCAAATTCTCATTATTTTTCATAATACATGCATCTCAAAAAATAATTATATCTTGAAAAAGTAATGTTTTGGTAAGTTATTTCATAAAGAGAAACTCATTCTCTTGTGTTTTGCCTTTGATACTCCTGATTGCCATTGCCACTACTCTGCCTGTTCTGACCCTGTGTTATAATAAAGCCTGCATTTGGATCCGCTTGTTCTCGTCTCCTCTGATCCGTGACACACTGTTTGATAATCAGAGCTTAAAGCCCATGAAAGTCGAAAAATCCAGAATATATTTGGCTGCATTGACTTTGGAGTTGATGAAACACAATGGACCAACACCAGCAGACATCACAGCACCCAAATCATCACTGACTTCAGAAACTTCACACTGGACTTTAAGCAGCTTGGATCCTGTGCCTTTCCTGTCTTCCTCCAGACCTTGATTTCCAAATGAAATGCAAAATGTACTTTTATCTGAAAAGAATGCTTTGGACCACTGAGTAACAGATCAGGTATTTTTCTCCGTAGCCCAGGTAAGATGCTTCTGACATTGTTTCTGTTTCAGAAGTGTCTTGGTAGCCCTTTTCCTGAAGATATCTGAGCGTGAAGAACTCTCCAGCTTCAGTCCACCCCATGTGAAGCTCTCCCAGTTGTTTGAATTTACTTCTCAAGCTTGCAGTCATCCCTGTTGTTTCCTTACAGTCAACTTTGCATTTAATCTGCTTTGATACAGCATTCTGTGAACAGCCAGCCCTTTCAGTAATGACCTTCTGTGATTAACCTCTCTGTGGAGGGGGTCAATGATTGTCTTCTGGACAGCTGCCAATTCAGCAATCTTCCCCATTATTGTGGTTTCAAAGAACTAGAGAGACCTAGAATTTATACTGTAGGTATGGTTGTTTAATGAAACTCAAATGTAAATATTCTAATATTTTGTGATTCTGGATTTTTGACTTCCATGAGCTGTACACTCTAATCCTCAGAATTTACAACAAAATAAATATTTTTGCAATGTTTTACTTCACATGAAATGAATCTAAAATATACGAAAGTTTCCCTTTTTGACTTATATTACAAGAAAAAATGAACTTTTTTCACAATATTCTAATTTTCTGAGATGCACCTGTACAAGCAAACTCATCTTTGGTCATTTATTGCATTCATTTTCCAGGTAACTACAGCGATTCCTACACAGATTGAATCTTTGACTCTAGTGATTCAGTGCAATAATAAGATTTTCAAAGGATTATTTCTTTATATATGGCAGTACGGAAGCAAATATAGAGTGTTTGGTGCTGGGATTTTCACAGCTATAAAATCATACACACACTTTTGCTTGAAGACCACAGCATGCAGTGAAAAACACTGATACTGTATGTTTACCATTGTAACGGATGATTTAATTAACAGTGTACGTCAAATGGATAAATTACTTCAACCTTGATGTTTATGTAAGACTTTCAACTTTTTTGTACCTATTTGTGAAATGTACTAATTTCACAGTGGGAACTATTTCCAAGTAAAGCCTACAATAAGATTTTTGTTGGCTTGTTTTAGCACAGCTGACATTAACAGCAACACAGTTCCCAACAACAATCTAAACTATCTTATACAAACTAAAATGTGTTACATTTACATGACATAAAGCACATGTATCGGATTCAATGTTTGCATATTTTAGTTCATATATTAACAGGATAGACCTCTGTACATTTATGTAATGGTGTAATAGCATTTGATACTTACCACTGTACATGAGCCACTCGCGTACGGTCTCAGTGACGTCAAAGGAAACCCACTCCAGCGTTCCTTTAGTCAGAACGTTCTTGCCACCGATGTAACGCTGCTTAGCGATGTGTTCATCGGGACGAAGAATCTAACAACAGACACGCAATCACTCAGTTTAGAAAGCCATCAGCATTAGAGGGTTAGGGAAAATTTCAGTTGTGTTGTTGTCTATGGAGGGTCAGAAAGCTCTCAGATTTTAAAATTTCATTTGTGTTCTGAAGGTCTTAAGCAACATCATTTTTGATTACAAAAAAAAAAAAACATAAATAAAGGTTTGCTGAAATTTCAGAAAGATAACTCTGGCTCAAACTCACGTCATTGGTTGAGTCAGAAGTTGACATGTCGGGCCGCTCAAACACACAAATATAGTGCTTTCAAATATTAGTGGAACAATCATATTAACCAAGTTGTATGCATATGAATGCCACCATTAAATGGAATCCTATTGGTAAGTGGCAAACATAGGACAGTCTTTAAGCCGAGAATTGTCCGAATTTCAATTGTTAAAATTAATTTTACAATGAAACTAAGGCTACGTCTACAGTGGTGGCTAAAACGATCAGAACACTAGTATTTTCACCAGCTTGAAGTCAGTTATTTCTAAGTTTTGCTGTAGTGTATCAGTAGGAAGTATCAGTTTACATTTTCCAAATATTCACATTAAATTGTAATAATCCAGTAAGATTTTTGTGCTAAAACAGAAGGCCAAAATAGCATAGTATTGCACAATTGCTACAGAATAGTCTATATAGTGAGATATATAGGCAAAAACTTGATTTTTGAATGCAACTGATGTCAAAATTGCAATTTCGCAACACAACTACCTTTAGGGGACTTGAAAAGCCTCTCGCAGCCACAGTGCTTTGCTCCCTGAACACTGAACTGAGATACGAGCAAAGTATGTTAACATGGAAAAATAATGGCACACGTGAGCTTGAGGAGAAGACAAACTCTCTCCTGCACACTACAGACAGACAGCGATTAATCCAGACACCGGAGCTGCCCGAGGCCAAACGCTTCTGCTCTCTCACTCATGGAAAAAGTGAGTCGTGGAGTCTGATAGCCCATAATGCAGCACGGCAACGGCCCGGACACAGTCAGCACACGACGAGCTCCTGGTTCACGCCTCTGATCCACAGCTGCATTTAAATGCAGGTGAAGCTTCTTATTCAGAACCAGCTCCATTATTTTTAAATAGTTCCATGATGCTGTTGACAGTTCTGAGTTACACTACTCTGGCAGACATCATCTCTGTTCCACTCTGTCTACATAGACAGCATCCTAGACAGAAACTCATAAGGGAACAATTTAGAAAGTGTTTGTACCAATTCATCATCACACACATAACTTTGTATTGATACTTTTCAAAACTAAATTAATCAATAAATCGATCACTTTTTTTATATAGCGCTTTGTGTCCAATTATTTAGTCATGTGGAGAGCAGCTGGGTAATAAGAATGTTGATCACCATGTCAAAGTTTATTTTGCAACAACAACCATCTGAATGTACATTATCCCTTACTTGTAATTGTCTCTCTCTCCATATGGATATACATTTTTTCACTAATCTCTTCACAGTTCATTCTGGGATTGGCTTCTCAAAGATGAATACTATACACCAGGGGCCTCATGTACAAAAACATTTTCAGATGTATGAAACACTGCGTACGCGGAAACCCATGCATATTCTCTTTGTACATCTGAATTAACGTGAAATTGAGTGCACATGCACGAGCGCTAAACACCTCCCTGCCTCCACCCCCATATAAATATGATAATGACTCCACTTGGTCAAAATCAAATGAAAAAGCAATGGCAAAAGCAAGCAAGAAGAGAAACTTCACAGAATGTGAATTGGAGGTGCTAGACCGGAGAAAAGCTGTTATTTGCAATTTGGTAAAAGCACAAAAAAACATTCACACGAACGTGCCCTTATTTTTGATATACAATCACTTAAATGAACACAGCTTTGGTTTTAATTAGAAAAAAAGACCTTTACAAGGATGGATTAGAACCCGCAGCCTCAAAACATTAATCTTTTATTCCACCGCTAGACCACACAAACTGTAAAAGCACATGTATGTTTTTTTTCACCGTATGCACACTTTTATTATAGTGAGGTTTAATGTTAAAACATTTTTATATGCATTCATTAATTTAGTATGTAGGCTAACCCTACACACAAAACTAAACTATTTTAATAGCCGAAACAGTAGTTAGACTGTTCAGAGCGGCAATATTTCATTTAAGGTGTTTACATGTCTGAATATTTTGATTAAAATCGATGTAGGCCTCCTATTTTAATATGATTATGCTTGCTGCTATTATGAGCATAATTGCATTATTATAATCAAAGTATTGCATTTACATGAGGTAAAGTTTAATTGCAATACTGCCAGGATCTCATAATAACCGCATTAAGAGGGTCCATCTAAACACACTCACTGCCACTGCCTAGGGGTTCTTTACATTTGCAAATGCTTTTATATGTTCTAAGTCACTTAATTGGTATAAAAATATTGTGTCAATTGAACCATTTTATCAATTCTAAATAAATAGCGTTGGTGCGATACTTTGTTGTGTGCAATTTAAAACAATTGCCTCTAGGAGTCACCAACGGACATTAAACAAACACACACAAGAAATAGACGTACGCCAGAGTTGACGTGGACCAACGCACATTCTCACGTTAATTTCATTGTTAGTAAATCCAAACGTGAGCGTGAAATCTGGCGTATGCAGCTTTGATACATGAGGCCCCAGCTCCTGCTCCTGCTCCTGGCGATCGACTGTCCTGCAAAGTTTAGCTCCAACTCTAATCAAACACACCTGAAGCAACTAATTAGGGTTTTTAGGATCACTTGAAAA
>JAUMHI010000019.1:3396332-3410439 GCA_032359435.1 Enteromius unitaeniatus
TTTATCCTGTATTTATTCCATTCTGTTATTTTGTTAATGGTTAGTGCTTCACTACGGTCTGCATCGCCGGAGGTGCTATTTAAACAATCGATTATCGTGTCTCACCTTCCTCCCGGGGGGCACGCGGGGATCAACTCTGCCCAACCCTCACCACCTAGGGCTCGGGGTCCGGCGCGCTCCCAGCTCGCTCCCCGGACAGCACGCCAAACATGCTTATTATTCAATTATTCATGAGGAAGTGGGACCTCTTTTAGAAAGCTTTTCTGGCAGTGATGTTATTGTGTTATTGATTTTCTGCAGAATAAATCATTTGGGCTGTTTAGACTTCTGTAGTCAAATCATTTGATTCATTTGAACTGATTCAAAACTCTGATTCATCTGAATTATCAACTCAAAATGTAAGGTTCAGACATGGCTTTTTATATCAATTCAAATGTTTTAGGGTCAAATGTGACCTGCTTATACTCTGATGTAGATGCTTATTCTCAAGGCATTGGTTTTTCACTCATTTCATTCAGACTCTTTTTCCTCACTATTTACTGATATCTGGTCTGTTAAATGTGAAATAATGAAATCAAATGATTAAATATCATTCCCCCAAGTGTTCATTTAGTACTGAAAATCCACCTTGATTACTAGTAGCTAGATTTATAGTGTTTCATTAGCACTGAACCAATTGTATGAAACATTCTCTTAATTAATGAATTGCATTCTTCCATAAACAGATGTAGTGTTTAAAACACTAGCATTACATGTTTTGTTTCAGATTTAAGAAGCTTTGATTGCATTTGTAGACAATGTTCAGAAATATATTAAACATTGTTAAAAATATATTTGCTTTTAGGTATTGTTCGACTGGTGCATAGAATTATTAAACGTAAAAGTATTCATGAGCAGGGACACGGGGAAGGTTAGGTTGGGGTAGGTTTAAGGTAGTGAAGATATTAAGTAAGATCATGTTCTAGAAGATATTTTGTAAGTGTGCTACTGCAGATCTTCCGATTAGTAATATGCATCGCTAAGAACATAATCTGGACAACTTTACAGGAGATTTTCTTGCACCCTCAGAGCTCATATAGTGAAGACTCTCAGACATCTCTGCTGTATCTGGTGATGAAAGCAGGACAGTAGAAGAGCTCATTTTTCTTCAGCTGAACCGGCCCATGAGCCCCGCCGCCCCCGTCTCTCGGGCGGTAAGTGATCGCTGGCTCTTTTATTAGAGCTGATAGCATCCTAGCATTGTTTGAGCGCGGCTCGTGCCCTACTGTTCTAGCCTGCAGCGCTGCGTATTACTGGGGCATTATTTCATGCTTGGCTGCCTCTTTTATCAACTGCTTCTGAAGTAATGTTAATAGACTAGAAAATTGAGACATTTATGAAGTATAGGCAGTGTTTATGAAAAAATCCATAAAATATGACAAGGGCGCAGTGAGATAAAAGCAGCGCTTTAATAGATTATGGCGAAGAGAGATCACCGCGGGCCCTGATGAGCTCCTCCTCAGAGACGCCGCTCATTTAGCTGCGTTACTAACTAACCTAAATGTTCTAATTAATCTGTACACAACGCACCTCCTGCCCAGCGAGCCTCATTAACTGAATCTGCTAATTGAAGCGGCTTCGACACACAACACACACCAGCACGTGATCACCACAACACACTCCACACAAAAGTTCAGAAGAGCTGAGATTTGATTCAATGGAAGAAGCCTCTTCTGTTCAACAATGCTGAGTTTACTTGATCAAAAATACTGTACAAATGGGAAAAATCATTGCCGTTTAAAGCAGCTGTTTTCTGTGTGAGTCTGTGTTAAAGTGTAATGCGTTTCTGTCGCCTGTGTCACATGATCTTCAGAAATCATAATCATATACTGATTTACTGCTCAACAAACATTTCTGAATATTATCAGTGTTGAACAGTTGTGCTGCTCGATATTTTTGTGGAAACTGTGACATCTTTTAAATGTCTTTATTGTCACATCCTTGATCAACATTAATATGAATCAGAAATATTTGCAGTAAATCAGTATATTCTAATGATTTCTGAGTAATGATGCTGAACATCACAGAAATACATTACAGTGTAACAGAATACTTAAACGCAATAAAGAACAGTATATGCATCTAAAAAGACAACTCAGATAAATAAATAAAGTAAGAATTTTTTATAAGAAATATTTATTTGAACTCTAAAGTAAAAAAAAATATCCAAATCAAGAAAAAAACGATAACTAATTAAAATGACACGCTATATTAAACCTGTAATACTATTGCACTGTTTTTAGTGTATTTTTGGTCAAATAGACGGAGCCTCAGTGAGCAGAAGAGTCTTCAATGATCCCAAACTTCTGTCTTTCAGTCGAGTGAATGAATCATCCGGCCTGTAATTACAGGAGTTTCTGTTAATTCGTTATCTGAGTGGCAGGAGCAGCTGTGTCGCTACGTTCATGCGGGAGAATCCGGCCTCATTGTTTTAATGGCTTCGCCCGCTTTAAGAAGATTACTGAAATGTTCCTGCAGCAGAGGTTCTCTTCGACACTAATTGTGGGCGTCAGATTGTGATTTTTCCCAAAGCAAATCCAATTGCAGGGCCGCGCAAGGAATAAAGCGACCCTCCCGATGGAGTGGGCGTATTCCCAAAACTGGGACTAACAGGACTACACGATGCAGGCGGATGTTAAACAGGATTATTAAAGCGCGGTGCGGGGCGGTTGCCAGGTCTCAGGGTAGCGTGCGGATCGTGATTTAACACAGCTCTTCTGTTGGCGTGCGGACTCCATCACGATGGCTGGCGCTCCTGAAGGGATTTTAGGGAACGTGAAACATTAAATCACCAAGGTGTGCAGCGACGCACAATTTACAACTCCTGCTGTTAACGACGACTTTGGTTAATGAAGGGTCAATTCCAACCATCTGCCAACACACGAGCTTAATCGTCTGTTATGAGAGAAAATTGATTTTTTTTCCCCCTTCTCTTGGAAAAATGTTTGAGAGCTTACACCGGAAGACTCGCGATATTAGCAAGGTGTAAAATATTTGTCTTCATGTAACATCAAATATCATTAGATCTGGCAACCTCAGACGTCTGCTGGACAGTAGTGTAGTATATTTTTACTGAATGCCATCTTAGGCTATTTTCATGGCGAAAACTATTTTAAAAAATACAAGTATAACAAATTCAATTAAAAACCAGCAAACAAACAAGCACAAGGGACCAGATGTTTACATGATATGTGTGTTCCTGGAGCATAAAAGCAGCACAGATATACTGTATTTGTAGAAATAGACAACAATACATTGTACGGGTCAAAATGATACATTTAGCTTTTATGCCAAAAATCATTAGGATATAAAGTAAAGATCTAGTTTCATGAAAATAATTTCCTACTGCAAATATATCAAAACTTCAACTCTGATTAGAAATATGCATTACTAAGAACTTCATTTGAACATTTTTAAAGGTGATTTTCTCAATATTTCGATGTTTCTGCTCCCTCAGATTCCAGATTGTCTGATAGTTGTATCTCAGACAGATATTATCCTCTCCTAACACACCAGACATCAATGCAGGGGTTATTTATAATTGACCTTTATGACCTCTACCTCTATTTTTGTCCTCCCAGGGTCACATATGATAACATTTCCAAAACTTATTCTGGCATAAATATAACTTCATAAAAGAGTTTTCTACAGACAGCAACACAGTCCAGTAAAATATGTTTAGATGTCTGCTGGACGTAAATATGTTAACGCTACAATCTTAATGATAAACTGTGATTTGCATAAAAATGAAAACAAGCGCAGAGGATCAGAGGATCTGGCGAGACGTCTCTGAAGGCAGAGGAGAATCTGTCAGACGTCCAGAAATCCTCATTAAGGACGCAGGGACTATTATGCTAAACGTGACCTCGCCGCGTGCGAACTAATCAAGGGTGAAACTGAGAAAACAAAAAACACACAGAGCGTTTAATTTCATCTAAATGACGGCGCTCAGGGCCTGAAGCTACGCGAACGCAAAGGTTAACGAATTTGGTAAATCACATCTGATAAGGATCCCTCACATTACACAACAGAATCAACACGCTCTCGGCAATTACACAAACACTTTCGACAAGAACCCTCCTGATAGTGAAACGAGTTTAATGTTTCATGTACATCTGACATAGAGGGGCTGAAATCTGAAACTTCCAAAAATTGCATTCAAATTCAATATTATATATTTTTTAAATTAAATTTACATTTGATTTAGATCTTATCTAATATCTTATCAAATATCTTCAAATGAGTCTCAGTTTAAAACCTTTTTCTAACAATAGACATTAGCTGAGAACAACATGAGCAACGATAAAGATATGTCAGCATTAAAAATAAGCTATAGTTATGTTTTTATATATCTGTATATATTTATAAATTGTTACATATGTGTAGCTATTATGTATTTTAGTTAACTAAAATAATAAAACCAGACTTAATTTAATTAAACTACTGTATGTAGTAAAACAACAAATTAAAACCGAAATAGAAAATAATAAACAATTTAGAAATATCAAGTAAAATAACTGGCAAAAACATGTTTTTTTGTTAATTACTAAAACTTTAAATATGTATGTATATATATATATATATATATATATATATAATTACATATGTGTAGCAATTATGTATTTATAGTTAACTAAAATTCTAAAAAGACAAAATTTACTTGAGATAAAAACCAAGTGAAATAGAATATAATTCGATTTTTTACTTGATTTTGTTAAACTATGACCTGAAATAACAAATCCAAACTATTTAGAAATATCAAGAAAAAAAAATAACTGGCAAAATCATGTTTTTTATTAATTACTAAAACTTTATTTATAAATCAAATCCCCAAAATATGAATCAAAGCTACAGAAGAGTCTCAATGTTCGTAAATGAACACTGCCAGTGTTTCTGACAGTATCTACAGTATGATGCATTTGATCTTAAAGCAGCAGCGGAAGACGCCCCACAAGTGCTCTGGCTAACTTCAGCTATTCCCTCCCCTAAATTAAATATAGGCATGAATCAGTGATTATTCCTGGGAAGGTATCTGTGTGCGGCACAAGCGCCATCAGCAGAAGCGTTTCTCATCAGCTTCACGAGGCGGGGGGCACAGCGAGGGGCTAATTATATCAATATGAGGAACTGTCTACAGCGCTCCAATTTAACAAAAGTAACATGGAGGCCTGGCTGTCATGTGTGATGGGCTGTGGAAGTGCATTTACTCATGATTGAGCTGTTGAATTTATGATATTACGCTCGCTGTGTGCTAATTCAACACAGATTAACATATAGAGCGATCGCAGTCGTACCAATCATCTCTGTACAGGGAGCGTGAACAAGCTACTATTGCGTTACTCTATAAAAAAGTAACGAATTATGTCTTACATAGTTATGTGTTACGCTACTTTTGACTTACTTTTATTTGAAAAAGTAACGCATTATTTTACCAGTTCCTTCACAGAGTCTCATTACAAGTTAAAAATGACCCAAGCGCTCTCGCTGTACCTGCACGGCTTGACTGTAGGGCCCGATGTTGGCCGGGGCCCAGTGGGACAGACTCTGGACGTGAAGCGTGTTTCTCTGAGGTCCAGTGTCCTCCTCACAGGCCTGAAGCAGAACGTCCATCCTCAGCTGCTGAGAGAGTGGGAGAGACGCCTGGACACAGACCCTGCAGACACAACCACACACGCCTTCATCCACAGCAACTCACAACTGGGAAATATATGAAGTGTTTCATCTTAAAGAGGTGAACACACAGAGGAAGTGCTCGTAATACCAGCCTCTGGCATTCTTCAAATAAGTACAAGCTAGAAAGGGAAGGAATAAGTAAAGAGATTTATTTTTTCATTTCATTTTTTTACGTGTGTGTGTGTGTGTGTACACATATATGAATCAAAGCGAATATAAGTTTAAATAAAATGTTGAGGATACCACAGCCTCTGTCTGAAGAAAAGTGATTTATTTTCAATGCTTCAGTGCACTCTCATTAGAAAAGAACCTCATTTTTGTTTATTTCATTCTAACAAGTTTCTGTTAAAAACTAACCGAAATGAAAAATAATTAGGTTGTAATCTCTGCACAGGAGAGACTTATATATATATCGGTTATCTGCAAAATGAGATAAAAAATAATGACATATCGGATATCAGCAAAATCCAATGACATCATTTACAAGATCATACACAAAGTGCATTACAAAAGTACTTTTACACTTTTACAATGCATCCTGTAGGTGTTACCTAAAAATCCTATCATTTGTATCCCCTTTCTACTGCACAGACAGACACCTTTCATTATCACAGCGGTTAATTCCCTGTCTGAAGGACGGTCGGAGGCGCTGTTACCTGGCTGGAGGATTGTGAGTGAAGTAGGTGCAGTACACCGAGTTGATCTGACTGAAGTTCTCCATGTCGCTCACGTAGAGATGAACCAGGAGCACATGCTTCATCAGCAGGCCTTTCTCCTGCAGCTGTCCTGCCAACACACACACACACACACACACACCGGTCAATTAAACAAAGAACTGCTCAGATCTCGTTAGAAAAGTTTGCAGCTGAACTTCTGAGGATCCTCTGACTCTCACCTCAGGCACAAACTGGCATAAACACAGGACATGAACACGCTCTGGTAAAAACACGCACAATGGAGGAACCGCAGCCCATTAGAATTTCACACGGCGTCAAGTTTGTTTTTCCTTCGCAGGCGTTTGCATTTCAGCGCACAAGAAAGCCGCTCATTAAATATTAACTTGTTTAATATTGTCTCAGCGCTGTGAAGGCTGTTTGGTGAAGTACGATGAAAAACATTAAATATGCTTTTCATCTCCAGCCGCTCTTGCTTAAGATTTTTCTCTTTGCTCATACGGGCCACTCTTTAAAAGTTCTGCGGGCGATAGAAACGGCCTTTCGTTCTCCGGCTTTAATTTGAAGCGCCTGTCGCCGTGACGGAGTCCCATCCAAGCGAGCCGAGTGAAGAAAAGTGCGGCCACCGAATAAAGAGCTCTCTGTACCTCTTAACAGTGCGTTTTGCCAGCACAACACCAGGGAAAATGAAAGCGTGTTTGGAACAAAGGCCTATTTGCCGTCAGCGTTTGATGGGCTGAACAGAAGCAGCGATCGACGTTCTTCGTTATTTCTTCACAGTCGTCGGGGTAAATTCAGCGCACTACATCTATGCTGTGATCTCACAGAGAGAGGGAGAAAAGAGAGCAGTTCTCTTACTCTGCAGGAGTGTGAAGACGTGCCGGGTTTGGCTCTGGACATCTGGGTGCTCGGAGTGAAGCGCTGTTAGACCGGATATCCACTGGAACCCTGCCGGACTCCTGGACGAGCCTTTAACACACACACACATCCAGTACTTTACACATGAGTAGTGAGCACTCATATCAACTACAATCACAAAATCAACCAATCCAGTGATAATGCTGCTCCTATGAGAGAGTTTAAAGTTCCTTGCACACTAACTCCGAAGTTTGTGTTTCTGTATCTGTCATCCTTTCCTATCAAAACGGACACAAAACGTGAGGAACATTTCGCAGCGTGTACAATGACCTTTACTGTGAAAGAGTCTGTCAGCACAGTAATTACAGCACTACTGTAACTGACTAGTTAGACTGAACATGACTTAAAAACAATTCAAATAAGACAAACAAGCACTAAAATAAACATATTTGCTATTTTAATTCAGCCTATTAACTCAGCAAGATTCATTTTAAAACTGTGATTTCGAGACTTGAAAAAAAACATGAAAATTAACTAAATATTATTACTCCACTGGCATTTTTATAATAAATATACAGTTTTATTTAAACTTTCAAGGCCTAAAAAATGTATCAGGTATAAATAGTGAGTTAAAGCAAATCGCTATATGAGGATATATAAGGTTTTTATACTAAAACAATTTTGTTCCTTAAAACAAGGAATCAAAAAGAAAAAAAGGATTCTAAAAATGAAAACCAATTCAGAATATTAAACTATTAACTAGTATCTTGGTACTAAAAAAACTAAGTAAAAATAATTAAGTATAAGAATAAAAACCATTCAGCTCTTATAATATTTAGAATCCAGATTGCTTTTATTTTTTATTACTGTTTACCATTTAATAATAATATGGTTTACCATTTAAACAATAATACACTGCTAACTGTACTTATGGACACTTGTCTTGAAGCAGAGCTGTCACAGGAAGAGGCCCTTCAAATACTGTACTGTTGTGACTCTGGCCTGGACAATATCATGGCACTGAATTATTAAAATAATACAGAAATCCACTATATAATATCTAAACACCATGGAATTAATGATGGTAATATTCAAAACACATGGTTCATACCCAGAAACACAGTATTAACCAGGGCTGTTCCTGACAGAGCCAACTGGAAACCTGACGCAGTCTCTTGGTCTTTTGATTTTGTTAAAGACTGGTCAGTGCATGAACTAGTCTATAAGAGAACACCCTCTCTTACACACACATCTCACCCAGCTCCGACTGACAACTGCGCTCAGTGTTTGATGGACATCCTCCCTGGACGTCTGGAGTTTTATCAGCATATTCCAGCTCTTCTGTCATCCTGTCAATGGCGTTCTGGCAAGGACATCTAGTGAGAGGCAGCAGCCGTCCTCCGGAGCCCTGCAGGAGAATAAATCACACAAACACCCCTGAAAACACACGCTTGATCAGTCAACCTGCAGGCTCATACTGCACAAAATAAAGGAATATAATGATCATGTCAATGTGGAAGCCCACTTCTGCCACAAAAAAAGCATGCATTCATAATTATTACACAAGTATTGAAAAAAGCACAATTATGAGATAATATCCCTTTTCAGTACATAATTAATGATGGGGGACATCAATTGAAGAAGTTGTCATTATTTGTATTATTAGTTGTAGTTATCAGATACTATTATAATTATGAAACAAGTGTCAAAGTTATGATACAAAGATAAAACATCAACACTATAAGAAAATTCTGAAATACGTGTCAAAATGATGAGATACTAAGGTAAAAAGTAGGTAAACACAAGATGATGAGATACCAAGTTATAAATATTGAGATACCTATTATCAAAATGATGAACGGGTTTCATATTCATAATACATATTCATGTATTTAAATGTATTAAATACATTTAATACATGTTGAAAAATATTTTTTATATCTCATAATTACTTCTTCTAGCATAATTATGATTTTCCAAAGCATCTTTGTGTTCATTATGCAGCAAAGCTGGGCTTCTGTATGTCTGTGAATACTGTACACGTGTTTTCGGGTGTCACTGGGGTCACACTCAGGGGCTTTTGGCAAGAAATCACTCTCATATTTGTTTTTTTCTCACAGTACCATTTGTGATGATAAGCAAGATGACCCCCTTTAAACGGCACACACACCACCTGATTACAGCACATTTTTAATAAATATTTCAGATCTCTTTAATGTCCTGCTGTCATCTGCAGTTGGCCGTATGATAATTAAATTAATTATCCTCCAGTGTGTCTGTGCAGCGAGCGCAGAGGAGGAGCAGCATTAATTCAGGGCAAACGCTGCCCCCCCGGCGTCCTCTCGCGGCCGGAGCGCTTTCCTCCAGAGCCCATGTCAGCGCCGATCTGTCAGCGTGACGGAGAGTCCTTTGGACTGCTGTGTGTGGGAGCTTCTCTAGCAGAGCGGGGCAGGAATCCCCCTGCGCTGTGGGGTGAGGACTCGGCTAGGCGCGCTAAAGGCCGCATGGCTGCGAGAGTTGCCTTCTTGTGCGATGTGTTTTTATCCCCTCCAAGCCCTGATCCTCCACCAACACACAGCAGAACACACGCATAAACAAACACGGCGCTGAGCAGAGCCAGCAGCTCAGACTGACCCAAAACTCACATACAGCTCGACTCTAAACTTCTCGTGAGGAGCGAGGACAGATCCCACAAAGCAGCATCATCATGCATGCTATAAAGCACATAATTCTGCTACTGTGTTCTCATCCAGCAGCTACCGGGTATCAGTCTGATTCACTTCAGTGAAATTTGGAGTATAATTAAGGTCTTAGATTCCTCCCATTAATCTATCATATGACTCCAGACACCATTATTCACCATTTTTGCAACCTGTTAGTAATGAAAACTGGGATATGGAAATACTGACAGAATATTGCAACTAATGGCTACTGTAACATCAATCAGTGCAGTTCACATGCTGCATAGAAATGCGCATTGTGCTAAACAATAAATAAAATTAATCACAATTATGAAATAAAAAGAGAAATTATTAAATGTTAAGTCATTATGAGGTCCAATAGATTTGAGAAAAGCCATAATTAAGGTGCTAAAATAAAATTATGAGATGAACTTGAAATGGTGATACTAAGTCTTAATCATGAGATCAAAAGAAGAATTATCAAATGTTATGAGATTATGAGATAAAAAATTCTAATTCAAGCCATGATTATGAGATAGAATATGAGATAAATTATGAGATCTTAAAGGGGTCATATGATGCTATTTTAAAAATCATTGTTTGGTGTAACTGAATGTGTTGACATGCCCCGCCTCTCTCAAATACTTAATTTTCCACCAAGTCCCTCCTTCCGACAAGCATATAGATGCATCCAATGGAATCCTAGTTTTACAAACGTGCTGGACTTACGAAAATAACGAAATAATCTTGTCCCTGACACGAATAAATAGATTAAATGCTTTCGTGCTTTTCGATAGAAATTGCATCATATGACGTCATTATGATATAAACATTCAAATGTGAGATTTAAAATAAAAAAAAAACTATGCCATAATTATAAAATTAAATAATTATTAATTATAATGTTAAATTCTACATATTAGATACTAAGACATAATTATATATTTTTTCCTCATATTTATGACTAGTATCTCAGTCTTGACTTATGTCAAAATACCAAAGCATTGATTTGTTTATCATGATGCAAAAACAGGCTTCCATACATGTGTGAATGTCAGGAGCAGGTTCATGCCACATTATAACATGAGCAATTGTGTTGAACATGAATTCTTATGCATGACACAAACCCACACAGATGCAGAGCACAAGGGGAGAAATACGGGAGCGTGTCGGCATGAACAGCGCCCACTTCCTTAAGGACATCAAAACAACAGTGATAGATGTGCTTAGAGGAAACCCTCGACACAAAGTCACACAGATCCACACGAATAACCTTCCTCCTGCTATCACTGCCGCCCAGCATACCTGAGCACACACTGGATAATGTGACCGGACATATTTGTTAAGGCAAGCCTGCTTTCAGGCACGGGTGAATATTGCAGACGTCAAAGTCGCCTATGTGAGGGGACAAAAAGAGAAGAGGACTGGCAGAGAGGCTGTGAATGAGTGCATCGTGTGCCCTGCAGTCTGCCACTTAACAGACTACATCAACCACTAACAGGATCTCTGGGCATGCAGTAGAAGAACTACTTAGGACAAACTGAGAACAATGCATACTTTCATGTGTGTGCATGTCTCAGCAGTAGCAATGACACAATTTCATATAAAATTATATAAAAATGATGACCATATAAATTTCTGGCCATGTTGTGCATTGTTCTTTAGTAAGCATTTTATTTTGAGTTATATATATATATATATATATATATTAGTGGCGGGCTGTTATCGGTGTTAACGTGAGACTCTTATCACACGATAAAGAAAATATTGCCGTTAATCTATTCACAAAGTTGTGTTGGGAGTTGGGTCTATACCATGCAAGCTATGATGACTTTCACCTTGATATCTTAGGGTGGATGTATACCTAGCTGAATTACACTGCAGCCCTATTTGGACGGGACTAGTTTTCTAAACTGCAGTACGGGTGAGCTTCGATTCTTATCACCTGTCGTCTGTTATTTTCATGTACCATTTCAAACGGGACTAACACCTCCATGTTTGTTACAGAGGTGAGAGGGTCTGTTTTGTACATCTGGGCGTCACAGAGATCACACGCTCTATATGCGTGCATTGCTCATTCATTCAGATTGATTACAAATTAGCTAAATGGCTAAGATAGCAAAACCATGTTAATGTGTGGTTACTTTAGTTCAACTATTATGATTTTTATTTGTAGTATAAATCATAATATGCTGGATCGCCAGCGCAGGAACCAGTGGAGCAGGTAAGGGCTGCTCAGATCAGCCTGACTCGCCCCCAGGACGTTCATTCTTCTGGGGCCAGTCCCCTCCCTGGTTCCCCACCAGGCTGCCCCACCACGGGCGCAGCTGTCACCGTACCCTTGATACCCCTGGCGACCCGGTTGGAGGCCTGGTTACAGCTCCCCAACCCGTCGCGGTGGTTGATACAGATGGTACGCCTCGACGAATGCGATTCAGTTTGCCAGGCGCCTGCCCAGGTACAGAGGCGTTCTCTATACCTGTCCTCCGTGCGGAGGTTGCAGTCCTACTGGCGAAGGATGCAATCGACCCCCTCTGCGGTATGCGTTCGAGGGTCGAGCGTATCAGTACAAGGTTCTCCCATTTGGCCTGTCCCTGTCTCCCCGAGTCTTCACCAAGCTCGCGGAGGGGTCTCTGTCTGCCTCATGGCAGAAGGGCATTCGCATCCTCAACTACCTTGACGACTGGCTGATAATGGCTCACTCGCGGGAGTTGTTGTGTCATCACAGGGACATAGTGCTTCGGCTCCTCAGCCATCTGAGCCTTCAGGTCCGAGAGAAGAGCAAACTCTGTCCAGTGCAGAGGTTCTCTTATCTCAGCATGGAGCTGAACTGACTGGTAACCCACGTTCCCTAAAGCAGGGAACGGAGACGTTACACGACCTTGCCACGACCCTGGCTCCTCAGCGAAAACCTGCAAGTGCAATCCAGCTGTGCCCTCTTATACCCACGCCGTGATAAGATGCACCTGGCTGTGATTATTGCACGCCAATATTCATTGGCCTTTTTTCCAAAGACTCGAAGACGAAAACCATATGTAACGTCTCCATTCCCTCCTTCAGGGAACGTGGGTTACCTACGTAACCTAGACATTTCCCAGCAGAACGCAAAACTTCCAATGCAGGAACACTGAAATATAATTTTTCCATTTCACTATAAAATATCAACAAAAATAAACAGATTAGATATTTATTTTATTCAGCTGTATGTCATGTGACCATTAACGGAATCAGAGAACATACAAATGTGTACAAAAATAAAGATGGAAAAGTAATGCACAAGTACATTTAGGACTTCACGTAATTTACAAGTTATTTGTATTTGTTCTAGCTTAAATTAATTAATTTATTTTCTGTTTATTTATTGATTTTATTTCTGCAGGTTTGGTCTTCCATGCATTTTCAGCACAAAAAGAGCATTTACTGAAACTATACTGCAAGAAGCTACTTATTCTGGCATCAAAACCATGAGTTCAAATGAAATGTTTAGAAGTACTTCTCTCTTGTCCTCTGTGTGCATTTGTGTGAAGCGCAGGTATCCAACAGGGGCAAAGGCATCGGCCGAGTGGATGACCGTCTCCATCGAGTCACTGCAACACAAAACACACCTTCATGATCCATCTATCTATGATATACTGTATCAACTCATATAGATGTTTGTTATTTACATGACAATCTTCTTCTTGAAGAGCGGGCAGTCAGTAGTGAAGGTCTCATACTCGCCTCCTTCCCCACAGATATGAACTCCATACTTCTCTGAAAGCTATAACAGAAACATTATTGTTATTAATTTTATTAATTATGTAGTGCAGTTAATTTGGACTACACACTAATATCAACTTTTTATAAAGTGGGGCAAAAAAGTATATAGTCAGCCACCAATTGTGCAAGTTCCCCCACTTACTTCTCTCACATTGTAGGATTTTTAAATAATTAATTTGCAAATTATGAGGAAAATAAGTATTTGGTCAATAACAAAATGTGATCTCAATACTTTGACAGAGGTCAAAGTTTTTCTGGAAGTCTTCACTAGGTCTTCACACACTGTTGCTGGTATTTTGGCCCATTCCTCCATGAAGATCTCCTCTAGAGCAGTAATGTTTTGTGGCTTTCAACTCCCTCCAAAGATTTTCTATGAGGTTGAGATCTGGAGCCTGGCTCGGTCACTCCAGGACCTTGAAATGC
>JAUMHI010000019.1:3410539-3439019 GCA_032359435.1 Enteromius unitaeniatus
AAAATAGCGTTATGGTTTTGAAATTTTAGTTTAAAAGCTTGGTTATAGTGTTTTAGCAATCGAGAAAAACTGTAATAAGGTATCTGTATCAGTGGATGATGTGAATACAAATTCTTGTATTTTGGAATTTTGGAAAAATTACAAATAATAAATATAATAAAATATTGAGGAATTCTGCATCATGTCTGATTCATTCCAGTAACATATATTGCAGTTCTAAACAGAGACGTGTCCTTGTTTTACACTAGAAAACACTGTAATGCTGCATGTTGTTACTGTTTTTTAGTTCATTGTTTTGTGGGTGACAAAGTGTGTTTGTCGGCTGTCAGCCTTTGCTAGTGTTCTGGAAGAATGAGTTTATTTGAGACCTGAATAAAGGGTTTTGGTAGTTGTAGTGCATTTTGAACGTGAAATGAACTGCTTTGCCGAGCTGAAACTTGGTTAGGAGAATTGTGTGACGAGTTTTGCAAAAGTGAACTACGTATTGAGAAATGGGTCCTAGTGTCTGGAAAAAACTGTACTACGATGCCTTGCCAGAGAAGAAATCAGGTATGATGTGGATGAGAACATGCGGCCAAATGCAGAAGACCGAGCAGAATAGAAGATTTCTTAGGTTTTTTTTCTACTATAATTCGGGTGCTTTTTCTGTTTGTATATCTTGCAGTATTGTCCTTTTGTAAATAAAGTCTGTAGTGCAGCAGTTCTGTGTCAATTTTATAAAGCTACTCTGATATGGTAATTCATTTTTTGTATTGAATTTCTGCATCAAAAGAAACTATTTCAAAAAAAGACTTTAAATATAAGGGCAGACCTGACACATAAAATAATGCAGTGTCTGTAATTTCAGCTGATGATAGTGTTTTTTTGTGTTATGCTAACATGTGTTAGTGTTTTGAATAATTATTTGCTTTTGAAACATGTTTGCAGTGTTTTGCTTGACATAGTGTGCTGTGGTAGTTTATTGAATTTTGAAAACTAGTGTGTTTTAGGTGTGCTGCTGCGTTAAGAGCTTAGGAAACTTGTTAAATGTATTGAAAAACTGTAAGAATCTTTTGGCATGCCTTATCCATGATATGATAGCCCGTGGTTTATGACATGGTCAATGACAGTATCTCTTACTGTATTTGATCAGTTCCCCTAGCTCTGCTCCTTCTTCGAGCTCCACCACGCTTTCTAACTCCTCTCCCTCTACCTTGTCCCACTCCTCTCAATTGTCCTGGTACTCCTCTTCCTCTCCCTCGTGCAGGCATTTCTTTCTTTCTTTCTTTGTGTTGCTCTATATTGTTCCTTTTCCACACAAGATCAGCTCAAAGAGTCCTCTTGTAGAACATATGATCATGTGATTGGAAAAACCTCAACACCTCAGTGTGGTTCCTGGATGGGAATCAGCTGGGATTTATATATTTGAATAACTGCAATAATCTGTTTCTCATTGGTAATGGAATAAAATACAGGGAATTTATTTGTGTTCACAATATGAACAGCTGTTTACTTTGACTTTAGCCTATAGAAGTTATGTTTAGAACGTGATGTTATCTGTTCTGACACACAAAGCATTGGTAAATTTGACTGTAAAATGACATTGTTTTGGTCTTGGTTGAGCTTATGTGTAAAAGAAGTTCAAGCATTTTAAATCTGTGTTAACTGTATGAATTTTGCATCAAAGCAACAAGAAATGTGTTAATTGTGTAGTTTACAAAGACTGATGTTGTGCTAACCGTGTTAAGAGTTTAGGAAACTTGTTAAATGTATTGAAAAAACTGTCATTGCAATTGTAAAAAACTGTAAATAAGTACTCAGGCAGCTAAATACTAAATACATTTTTTTAAATACAGAGATAATATCTTGAAGGCACATTTTAGCACAGTTTATTTGAAGAAGCAACTAAAGAAATATTTTAGTGTATTAAGTACAAAATTAGTGAGATTTAAGTGTACTTCTTTTAACCTGGGTGTTTAGCAGCTGTGTCAAGAGTTTAGAGGAAGCTCTTTCATTCATTAGTGAACAACAGCAGCATTGTTCTGATGATTGGATGTGTTCTATAAATACACACATGACAGCAGCAGGGGTTTGAGGGCGTATGACTGCGTCTGCTAAGAGCGTCCAGAGGCATGAAGTGCTGGAACACATTCTCAATAAGCATGTTCACCCGCGGCACAGATTAGCGGTGAGAGGACGGATCGGGTCGGCACACACCTGAGCGGCGTTTGTCTAATCTCTTCTGCATGAATGAGGCCTTTAGAGTGACATTAGAGCAAATAATAACACGCCCATCTCCAGGCATCAGATATCAGCGGTTGTGAGTTTCTGGCACAATGAATTGACAAAATAATGGGGCTCTGGCAGGCCCGTGTTTACGCATCTCGCAGAAGAAGCGCAACGCTAATCCGTTCGCCTACAGGTTGATTCCGGGTTAAAACTGCATCAGGAAATCAGCAGCGCTTGAATTTTTCATGCTCGTTTTCCCGCTGAACACACATGAGGAGGCCGGTTGTTTTGGGCTGTGTTTGTTTGGAGCGCACCGCTGCTGGCCATTTCCCTGTGTTTTCAAAGGCAAGTCGAGCAGCATCAGGTTGACTCCTCTGAGCTTTCATAAAAAGGCTTGGTTATGCTCAGCTCATTACTATAAGATGAGTATTGACTTTGGCCCGCAGTCATGAACAGATAAAATGGTGTAAGGTCTCGTCCTAAGCGATTACTCAGAATTACAAATCCTATCCGCATTCCCGCCGAAGCAGGGTCCGATGGCTCCACACGCTAAAAACACCCGCGTGCATTCATATTCCCCTTCCACGCCGCCCACGGGAGCCCAGACGAGCGCATGATGGCATATTCCTCTCTGACAGTTGAGTTTTAATTGGGGAGATGGGTAGACCGTGGGCCGCTGTCACACGGCTGGCGATTTGAGGCTTTCTGGGACAGGAACCTCCATGGGGCCTGTCAAGACGTCCTGACTCTCGGCGGGACTGCGCCGTGGGTGTCCCTGCTCATTTAGGATTGTGCAGACAAAGCACCAATTAAAATAGGCCTTTAAACAATCGAATTAAACCCCCTGGGCCGATCCGACAGCCCGCAGGCCCCGAGCTGCAGGAAAACTGTGTGATTAGGAATTCCACTTCCAGATAGATCATCTTAATTCTTACCGGCTCTATCAGTGTCTATTTACACGAGACGCCGACGGGACTCTTCAACGCTTGAGATCGCCGTGCTTTTATTTCCAATGCAAACATTTCTAATGCACAGCTTACTGTGCCTCGCTCCGTTTCCGTATTTTATTTGGAAGTGGTTGTTAATAATTGTAATAATTGTGCTTTTGGTGTAAAGCAATGTTAAGGAACGCTTTACAAATGATTCATTATCAGGTTGTGTTTACGTTTGAATACTTATAAATATTTTGAAATATATTGAAATATTTAATAAACGTCTCTTTTTGCTTTCTCACCCTGCTACAGTACACGGGGAAAAACAGATTAAATAATCATTTAATTTTTCAAAAAATTGTTGCAGATTTAGTTTTGACTGCATTACGCTCAATTATTCAGCACTGTTTTGAATGATAAAAGGGTTATAGGTACATATAACAAACTGACTTTGCGTCATTGTTAGATTTAATGTTTAGAGCATGAAAATTGTAAAATCACACAAATCACTCATTTACTTCAAGTGCAAAATTTTGAGGATAGCAAACCTGATATAACAAAGAAAAAAAGGTATTTTGGTTTACAGTGTGCAGGTTATGCAGCTCTTCTCACTGAGCGTTACTATTATTTTTAACAGAAATATAACGTTTATTTTGAAAGAGCTTCAGGCCTGGTCTCGGAAATCATCAGTTAATTAGCAGCAAAATATCTGTGTTTTTAGAGTAGCATCAGAAATAATAATAATAGAAATAATAATAAGTAGTTTTGCCTTTTGAGCCAGTTCGGGCTTAACTGGGATGGAAACGGACTCACGTCTGATCGGCGTTTATTCATCTGCTGGAGTCTGGCGTGAAGGAGCCGCTGTGTGATATTCCTCGCCAAACTGATGAACCCTGCGTTTTTAAGAAGAGAGAATGTCTTTAATGTATATTTTAGTCACTCTCCTGCATTCCCCTCATCTTATACATGAAGTCCATATGCCAGTTCCATATGGCCCAGCGCCCTGCCCTGACAGACTGATGGAGAGAGATCATCCATCACCCGCCATACACCGCTCTAGCCCTGGGTGTAGAGAGAGCCTGATCCCTCACACACACACACACACGCACGCACCCACACACATTATGCTCACACACACACACACACACACTCAGGAAGTTTGAGACTCGGAGCCATACACAGCTCATCCTAGAGGGGGAGATGTCGGCATATGATCCAGACTCTGAGACTCAGGGTGGGGTCGACACACACACACACACACACACACACACAAACACACACACATGCAGCTTCCGCTCTGCACACAGATGCATGCTATCTCACACACACTTTGCATGATGAACCTCACTATTTGAAATGCACCTGATGGGATCTCTTTATAATAATAATAATCACGTGAACACACATGAAATCTTTTGCTACATAAACAAAAAACTGAAGGGCTTGGCCTTTATATAAATATTCTAAAATTTGATTTATTATGTTTTATTGTTTATCAGTTTATCTATTGGATCTATTTTTCTTTGTCTGTGTGGTGTAACCTCTATGATCTTTTGTCTTGACTAACCGCCTTATATTTTATATATCATGCATATCTTTGACATTATTTTGTTTCCACTTATTTCTGTGTATTTTTGAACCTCATATTTGTTGGTGTAACTAAATCCAAAACAAAATCTATGAAAAAAGATGCATATATATTCATTGCTTGATATAACATAAATGTAAATTGAAATAAAAATATATGTAAAAAAATATTTTATTTCACTTTGTTAGCAAAGCAACATTTCTCATCTTAATGTGCTAAAACTATTAAAACTATACAACTGAAATAAAACCAAAAACTATACAGAAACAATTAAAATAAAACAAAAAGCTAATAAAAAAGACAAAACACACCAAACTAAGATTAAAAATGAGACCGATTTGCTATAGAATTGCTATATTCCCAGCAGCTATGCTCATGAATTAGGAATAATTAGAGCAGTATTTGATGACTGAATTTAAATGGATGTAGTCTGAACACACAGTTTCTGGAGGAAAGGATTAAAAGAAAGCGTTTGGCAGCAGCATCTGTGTGATGGCACTAAAACACTCCAGATCTTTGAGGAGGCAATATAGACAGCACATGCATATACAGTATATTTATAATGTTTCATTGTGACAAATGTGCAGGCGAAAGGTGAAGACGACGAGCTCTCACAGGAGAATCATCTAACCATTACACGCTCTGAAACAGGAGGTGCTGCTTTACTCCTGCATGTCCTGATGGTTACAGAAGACGGCGGCCGGGGAATAAGGCTACGAGTAACCTTAAACCCATTAAAAATAATCATACTCAAGACGGGCTGGAGATGCACTTCCTCGCTGCAGCTGAACGGGCGACAGACGATCCGCTCTGTGGCGCTCTGATAGCATGAATTATTAAGCGTGTGTTAGGAGAGCAGGCGACTTAAAGGTAATATGTGGTCTTGTTATTTGCTTCTACCTTTTGTAAGCGCTCAGAGTTAATTAAGGCTGCGGGACAGGCTGTTTTTAGGCTGAGCTCTGGACTCGGGACACACACCCTTCAGTCCGTCACACACACACTGTGATGTTCTCTAGACTTCCACAGCCTCTTTTTGTTGTTCAGACTCTTCAGTTCATAATTATTTTATTCGTCTTTTTCATTTCCAACCAGTGCCATCATACAAATGCTGCTGCCAAAGACCTTGTTTTATTCCTGTTCTTTGAGAAATTGTGTGTGTTCAAACTACATCACAAGATGATCAAAAAGGCTTTATTATACCAGAAACATTTTATCAAAAATTCATAACCAAATATAACAGCATCATATTCATGTACTGATATTGCAATATACACAAAAAAAAACGGAATTATTTCCATTTAATAAAAATGTTTTGAAATGTTTATCTTTTCTAACTAAAGTAAAAATGAACTTAATTAACTGATTCTAATTTGAATTCTCATTCCAGCTTGTTCCATAATTCCACTCCTTTAAATGAATTATATTGAAATATATATACATATAAATACTGTACACCAGAGCACAAATCTTTGGGGTTGTTGTTTTTTTTTCTTTACATATCTTCTGCTCAGCAATATGCATTCATTCGATCAGAAAACCAGTAAAAAATAGTGAAATATTATTACAGTTTAAATCCAGCCGTTTCCTGTGTGAATCTGTGTAAAACTGTAATGTATTTCAGCATCATTACTTCAGTCTTTAGTCTTCAGAAATCCTGATAATATACTGATTATTATCAGTGTTTAAAACACAATATTGTTTTGGGAAAACATGACACATTTTATTTTTTCAGGATAAACATATAAATAGAATAGCATTTATTTGAAATAGAAATCTACTGTAACATTATGAATGTTGACACTATGCATCCTTGTTTAAAAAAAGTATAAATGCAAGAGCAAATCAGTAAATATTTGTTTCAGTAAAACAAAGAGCGAATATAAACAAAGCAATGGCTTGGATGTGAGATTAGTGTTTAGTGTAACTGTGATGTCATCAGTGCATGTAAACACACTCTTCAAAGGCAGAGGCATTGTTGTGGTCAGTGTTGTCCAACATGTGTCAGGCGTCATGAGCAGGGAAGCGGTCGGCCGCTTTGATTCACTGAGAGTGTTCTCCTGACCTCTTAAACGGGTGTCAGTCCCACCACAAAACACTAACTCTATTGATCAAAGCGCGGTGTCAAAACATCCCAGCAGCGGACGGATCAGTGTCCCGTCTGGAAGATCACTCTCATGTCACACGTTCACCAGTCATTTGTGTTTTATTTGGTTACTCTCGTGCCGTCATAACCTCACAGCCCTACAGTATTTCAACCCTGTCACAGTGAGTCTGAAGAGATAATTGAACACGTTACACCAAGGTTCAGCATCACATTTCACTTTTTCTCAATTTTAGCTTATTTTTAATGTCCTTAGTTAGGTAATATCACTACACCAGTGTGCAATGTATTCCTACGGTGATGTGAGCTCTTTTCCATAACAGGGTTGATTTATTGAGACTGCTGTAAATATAATTCCTCTGCAAATGCAGATAACACCACAGCACTTCATACAGTAAATATTTGGCAATAATACATCATGTAATGCATTTTCTTTCCTATAACAGATTTGAAATATTGAGTCTGAAGTCAAAATACAAATAACGATGAAGGGAATTGTACTTCAGTCACAAAAAGACAGATCAAGGCTCCAAAACCACCTTAGTTGTACTTTACTTTAGTTGGTTTAAGTTGTACCTTAAGACGTACCTTATCTTTAGCGCCTGTTTTCTGAAACCTTCTTAGTGAAGTATACCTTCTGTAAGTCATTCGCTCGTAAGGTTGGTCTGGAGCGCTCTTAGCTATCACTGCTGATGTGACCACTAATACGCAAAAAGCTATTTTACATCGCGGTTTAACATAACAGTTTAAATGAAAATTTACAGTTTTTTACAATCGCTATGACAGTTTTTTCAAAACATTTAACAAGTTTCCTAAACTCTTAACGCAGCAGCACACCTAAAACACACAACTGGCAAAACTTCATGCTCAAAATCACACATCGTAAACACTAATTTTCTAAATACAATAATAAACTACCACAGAACACTATGTCTAGCAAACATGTTTCAGAATCAAATAATTGTTCAAAACACTAACACACATTCTCTTCCAACAGGAACATTTAGTCAATCATAACACACTGACAAAAAAACTCTATCATCAGCTGAAATTACAGACACTGCTTTATTGTATGTGTCAGGTCTGCCTTATATTTGAAGCCTTTCTACAGCCTTTGTTTTGTTGGGTTTAGTAAATGCATGCATTTTGCTTCTTTTGCTGCAGATATTCAATACAAAAAAAAACGAATGACCATATCAGAGTAGCTTTATAAAATTTACAGTTAATGTAAAAAAAAATACAGGGACAAAATATAGTAACATATTAGAGACCGGAGGCATACAGTCACTCCACAGTAAATGGTAAAATTATTTACACTTTGCCGTAGGAGAAGCAATATACCTGTTGGTTTATGACAAGGTCCCTTATAGTAGATCTGGTCCTTCTTTGAGCTCCACCACACATTATAACTCCTCTCCCTTGTCCTGGTACTCATCTTCCTCTCCCTCGTGCAGGCATATTTTTCTTTCTTTCTTTTTTTCTTTTCTGTTGCTCTATATTGTTTCGTTTCCACACAAGATCAGCTCAGAGAGTCCTCTTTTAGAACATATGATCATGTGATTGGAAAGACCTCAACACCTCAGTGTGGTTCCTGGATGGGAATCAGCTGGGATTTATATATTTGCATAACTGCAATAATCTGTTTCTCATTGGCAATAGAATAAAATACAGGGAAGATATTTGTGTTTCAATTCATAATATGAACAGCTGTTCACTTTGACTTTAGCCTATAGAAGTTATGTTTGGAACATGATGCTAGCTGTTCTGACACACAGTGTGAAAGCATTTGAAAACGTGACTGTAAAATGATATTGTTTTGTTCTCGGTTGAGCTTGTGTGTAAAAGAAGTTCAAGCATTTTAAATTGGTGTTAACTGTATGCATTGTGTATCAAAGCAACAAGAAATGTGTTAATTGTAATTGTCGCCGTAACACCAGCCTTTCTCCGTCGCTCGCAGAGTAGAAATGTACTGCTCGGCTCCGAAGCGAAAAACACTAGATCGGCTGACCTACTTATACTCGCAAGGCGATTGGGTTCAGCTGATCCTACTCACTGAAAATCATTGGCGTGTTTGCATAGACGCAGAGTTGTTTTGGCATCTCGAAGCGAGATTCCTATTTGTCGTGACGTCAGAGTGACCGACTGAAAGGGAACTGATGTTGTGCTAACCGTTTAGGAAAGAGTTTAGGAAACTTGTTAAATGTATTGAAAAAAACTGTCATAGCAATTGTAAATAACTGTATTATAACTGTAATTTTCCTTTACTTAAAATTTTTACACATAAAATACTTCAGTTGTTATAGCCTACACCCAGTGAATGGAAAAGGCTTAAGAGTCTATATGAAGAAAGATGAGTTTACACAAACTTTATAGCTATGGCAGCGCTCGCAAAATTGTCCCACTTTTTGGAAACCGTTATGTGGACACTCGCAGCGGCGGTTCAACATTGAATTACTCCCTGGGAGAGACCCCCTCGTAGCCCCTTTTATCATTTCAAATAACAAAAATGAAAGAAATAATAAGAATAAAAAAGTTGAAAATAATGCAGGGAGGACTTTGTTTTCCCAATAAAGGTGTAAACCATGCCATCTATTTAATGATGTGAATTATAAAAAAATAAAAAAATAAATAAACAATGTGGAGGAAAGAGCGCACAATCAATCATCGAGGCATCGATATCAATGGACAGCACCTGCTAAGGTCGCACTTAAGAAGGTTTACCTTAAGCACGATTCTAAGGTATAGTTCGGAGAACACACGTAGGAAAGGTATAACTGTAGTTAAGGCGTACCTTTTGAGTCTTCGTTATCGGAGACAACGTTCTCGTAGAACGCAGCCCAAGCCATTATATTTAAAGGTGTAAATGTCACGGTCAAGATTGTAAAGAAACTGCAGACAAACAAAAAACAATTAAGCAAAAAACACACTTACAGTGAAACAATGTTTGTTTGTTTGTTTGATTATTTATTCATATATGAAGTTGATTATCTCGCTCTCATTTCAGTGTGTATAACTCATGTAACAATAACTCATTTGATCTTTCTGTTTGTGAACGTATGATTCAGACAGAAGTATGATTCTCTCTGTCTTAAGCAGGTTTCATTATGTTTACATATGCATATTCAAAAGATCAACTCTGTTATGTGGAAAAGTAGAATTTAGCAATATATTAGAAGCTATACTGCATACCTATATAGTGCACTTACATAAAGCATAAGCAAATCTCAACTGCTTGATTGTTGATATTGTCAAAAAATGCAATTAAAATCCATCTCTAATCTGATATAAAAGGCAAATATAATGCATGAAGGTATTATAAACATTAATAACATGACTTGGCTTTAAAATGTGTGTTGTAAAAACACTACAGAAGTCTATTTGACTTGACTTGAATAGGGATTTGTAGGTTTCATTCTACTGTATTATTAGACAGAGTTAAATCAATCAACTCATGTCAACTAATGTAAGTTCACAGACGAGTTCATTTTTAGCGTCTAATCGAGCTTTTGGAGGAAGCCGTCCGTGAACAGCAGCTTGTGTTTCCTCGTCTGCCTGTTGTAAAGGCCTGTGTTGTAAGCAGTTTTTCAGGTTTCCTCCAGTCCAGCCGCGGGCAGACAGTATATTAATACACACTTTTTTTTGTAGTTGCTTTATTATTGCTTGAACACCCTCAAATCTTTGACCTTGTTTTTCTGCATTCTTTTTTTCTTTCCGTTTTCCTGCTCGAGCTAAACAGCTAGTTTTCTGCTGCCTCGTCTAAAGGCCAGACGTGTGTGTGTGTGCTGCTTGTATGAAGTGTGGAATGCTTCCTGTACATGGCAGTCAGTGCTTACTGCAGTATGAATCTCAGGGAGAATGTGTTCCTATAACAGGTGGTCCGTTTCACGCATCTGGACGCTGTGATGCTCAGATAACCTCTGCTATTTACAAAGCACAAACTCTGTTTGGACAAATACTCCAAAATCTGCTTGCGTGCCAAAAGCAACTTCTCATTCATGCTCAGTGCTCCAGACCTGGGAAATGTCCCCGGATTACCCATGAGAACCCTCTTGCTCCGTAATAAACGCAATTAAATCACATTGAATTAAATCTCAATGTTTGTATATGCCAGTTTCTAAAGCATGAAATGAGGCACTGCTGCATTTTTTGCGGTTCACAACGTATAAACAAACTGTTCCTCATGCAGCAGAGCCAGTGTGATAGCAGTCCTAAAGTAGGTCAGACACAGTAAAGACAATCCGCTTCACATGCGCCACACTCTTTATTTACAGCACAGTCCAGCATGACTATGTTAACGCACAGCCAGTTAATCAAATGTGTCCTTTCACCGAGACCTCATGCATTATTTACCCACAAACAATGAGACTCAGATGCATGAAACACAAAAGCAAATAACTCCTGCACACACAGCTTCTACTGAGATTAATGGCAACGCTAAGAGACTAGAGGTGTTACAGACCATCCTTCTATAGTGGGATTGAGTATTCTGCTCATTTTGTCAAATGTACTGTGCCAGGTGATCTGGGCTTTGTGTTTGTGCAGTAAACCCACGTACCGCACACTTAATGTAGTAGATACTGCAGGACTCGTACAGTACGTGCAGTGTGATGATACTGCAGTGTGATATACATGTTTTGTTGTGTATACACATTTCTGTGGTTAATGGATCAGCAGTAATTAAATGTAATTCTGTGGTAGTATATTGAATCTTTTCGATAAAATACATTCTATAAAATAGCCTATTCAATACAATTGTGAACAACAGAAGCACATCCTGATTTTGCCAAGTTCGATATGTCCCTAGGTCAACATATTTAGTTTGACCCTAGAACAACATTTTAATGCAAAAATGTACACTTACCCATGAGTAATGCCTAAAATCAGATTTAATGATAGCTGACTGACACTGATGTACAAGCACCAGCTGATTGCAAGCCTAAACTTCACAAAACCATAAACTGTTTCTTCAAATCTGATTGGTTAATCACAGTGTTGTTCCAGGGTCAACAAAGATGTTGACCCAGGGACATGTTGCACTTGGTAAAATCAGGTTAGCGATAACAGAAACTTCAAAGGTTCCTATATGAAATGTTAAAATCTTTAATCAAAAGTTTTAAAGGGTTAAGCATACAAACTTAGATAACAATTTATTTTTAGATGGCACAGTTACATGTTAATTATAGTAATAAATTAGGAATAATTAGCCTATAAGAAGTGTGTGTATTTACTTAAAATGGTAACTTTTTATTTGTTACACATTACATGTAATGACATGAAATGACATAGTAATAGTATAGTAATAACAGAATATTGTGCATATCTACATGCAATAATCCTAAACCAAACCTTTAACCCAAAACCTATAGTAAGTGCATGCAGTTAATTAATGTTCCTCAGTACTTAGATGCATATTTACACTGTAACAAGAACTCTACATTAAAGTGTAACTATTAATATTACTCAATGTGTATGTGTAATTACATTATATATATATATATATATATATAAAATCTTTAATGAAATATTCAAGGAAAGTCAGATGGTCCCAGTATGAGCAGCACAGTGATGGCATTCTACTGAAGCTGTATTATTTCCCTGAAGTAATGCATGATTATGTTTTCATTAAAGAGAAACAAAAAGAAAAATGGCATATGAGTTAATGACTAAACAACAGAGCAGGACAAAGACACACACTCAGACACAACATTCACACACAAACATACCGTACTCACACACACACACAAACTCCCAGACACAGATGTGATGGCAGACTAGCACTGGTCCTGCTAGAATAGATTGGGTCTTATAGCAGAGGGAGAGACCTTCACATTAATTGCTGTGAAATTTATCAGCATACTGCAGCAAGTAAGGAAATGAATTGATCAGAAAATCAATGGCTTACTCCAGCTCTCGTATAAATGTAGCTAATGCTTAAAATCCCCTGCAAATCTGCTGAGAATAGCGCGCGGGGGGAGGACGGAAGCGAAGCAGAGAGGCTCATCAATCACCGGCGCGTGACACACAATGAAACCTGACCACAGCCCGAGATGTTTTAATACGGCATCCATTAAAGCCCTCAAATAAATTGCAATTTGGAAAACAGAACATAATACCAGCCAAGGTTTCCTCATCCATCTTGCGGCCTGTCGTGTAATGTAATTGCGTTGTTAATTTATCCCAGAATTTCCTTGCTACACCGTTTCTCTGGCTTTGTTTAATTTCCCAGTAGAGCGAGTGTTTGGGTCCGGCCGTCCTCAGACTCACGCTAATGTTTCTGCTTAGCGCGGCATTAGCGCCAGGGCCCCGTGACACTTTGTCGATGCCTTCGGACCGCTTCTGTGAGCTTCATCGATATATCAACATATGGGTTCTGGGGTGTTACAGGTACACAAGGCATCGTGGGTACTGGTGAACTTAGCAGAGGAGGATCATTGACAGAGAATTATATCAACATACAGAGATACACAGGACTGAGATCAGTGCTCAGTAAACTGAACCAGTTTAATTTAATTTATTGCTTAAAAATGTGGCTGATTGGTGCTGTGATTCGATGCAGGTGGTGGTGATTAGAATTCTGGTGAGTGAGTTTTGTGTCTGAGTGAGAGAGGAGCCTAGCATGGATGTAACATTACCCCCTCCTCCAGGGCCTCCTCCCGAGACTGGACCCTTCCGACGCCGCAGTGGTCTTCCTCTGCCATGGGGTGCTGGACTATCTGGATGAATGGAGTTAAACTCTTCCAGTAGAATGGGAACAAGAACATCCTCTCTAGGAACTCAACAATGCTCTTCAGGTCCATATCCTTCCCAATCCACAAAGTATTCTAGTCTCCCACTGCGACGTTGGGAATTCAGAATTTCGTGGACCTTATAAATGGAACTCTCATCAACGACCAGTGGAGGAGGAGGGGGTTCTTCTGTACGGCCAGGCTCCGTGGAGGAAAGGCAGGGTCAGTGTAGGGCTTTAATAGGGAGACATGGAATGTGGGATGAATTCTGTACTGTGGAGGCAGGTGAAGCCTGAAAGGTGACCGGGGTGAAGGGACCAACAAACCTGGGGTAGGGGGTAGGGGCAGGTGGATATCACGGGTAGACAGCCAGACTTTTTGGACTACTTGATAGAAGGGGGCTTCGATCTACGCAGCTCAGCCACTGTGTTCTGCCTGCGCACTGCCCGTTGGTGATGATGGTGAGCTTTGTCCCAGACTCTCCCCTTCCCCCTGAACCTGTAGTCCACAGCAGATACGTCTGAAGGTTCTCTGTTTTAAGGGAATAGTGGGGGCTGGAAACCGAGTATGCATTGAAATGGAGTAAAACCAGTGGAGGCTTGATGAAGCAAATTCCGGGCGTACTCGGCCCAGCCCTGATACTGGTTCCAGCAGGTTTGGTGGCTGTGGCAGAAGGTACGGAGGAACCGCCCCACCTGGAGCTTACGGTCACACCTAGGAGTTTGAAGAAAGCCTTCCAGGCTCAAAATAAATTGGGCTCCCATATCTGATACGATGTTTTCGGATAGACAGTCAGGAGGACGGTCACCTGCAGGTTCGGAGGCAGCTGGATGGCGGATTTATGAAGAGGTTCTCTGTGAGGGTGGGTTCAAGGGTTTCAGGATTCTCATCTTTACCGTGGAGTCTACCGTGGAGAGCGTATCTGCTCGGACGTTTTTAGGATGTTTTAGATAGGAGATTGTGGAATTTGAATCTATTGAAGAAGAGGGCCCATCAAGCTTGTCTGGGGTTTACTGGGGCCAACAGCTCGCTGTTACCGATGTCGTTTCTTTCGGCGGAGCTGAATTTTTTGGAAAAATAGACACATGTATATAGTTTAGAAGGGGTCCCCTGCTGCTGGGAAAGGACGGCTCTGACACCGGTGGTTGATGCATTGACTTCAACTATAAAATGAAGCTGGGGATTGGTATGTTTGAGGAGTGGTGCTGTGGTGAAAGCAACTTTGAGGGCTTGGAAAGTTTGGTCTGCTTAGGGGTCCAGGACAATGATTTGGGTTTATAGCGGGGGGAAAAGAAGTGAGTGGGCTGGCGAGGATACTATAATTATTAATGAATCTGCGGTAGATATTTGCAAAACCAAGAAACTCGTCCCGTCACCAATTCTATTTAAATTATAAGCACTTCTTAGGTCAAGTTGAGTGAAAATGGTGGCTACGAAGTTGCCCACAGAGCCTGAATCTAAGAGGGCAGCAACTGAAATACAGAGGCCACAAGCAGTAACGGTCACAGTGGAGGTGAGTGGAGACATCTTTTCTTGCATAGTAAGAATTGTACTCTGGGAAGGTATACATTACATATTTATTTATTAAAACTAACAAAACATCCTTTACGTTAAACAACAATGGAGCTATACTTCACATATCTTCTGGGGTTTCTTCTTAGCAGCAAGGAAGACAAAACCTCCTTTATAACCAAAACCAAATGCTCCTTATAAAAAATGAAATGTAATATTGTAGTAGTTATTGTAACGCTCTGTTATACTCAGAAGGCAGAGGAACGTGTTAAATCAATGCTGTTTATTTCAAGTAAACACAGGAGGCCAACAGGGCCGGAGAGGGTCATGCAATCAACAAATATTACTCAAAGGAGTGCATACAAAAGTCTTGGGCAATCTCCGGATCACGAATCATAGGATCTTCTTGAAAACAAAGGTAAGTAACTTAAAGTCTCTTACATGTTTCTCTCCATTTGGGTCTTTCAGTGCTCTGTGTAGGAGGGTGACAATAAACACAAGATACCAGGAACTCAGCAGCAACTCAACTTTCTAGAGGATCCCTTGGGCTAGGAGCAGATTGTGGATTGAGAGTAAGTGAAGGTATGTTACCTTGAGCTCAGCCATTGGTGAGTGAGGCTTTTATTCAGTGCAGGTGATTATCGACAGGTGTTTGTCATTCGTCATTAGAGGTGACTGAGCGGATGCGAGTCACTGCACTGGGATCAGCACACAGAGACAGATATGGCATGACATGTTATAAACTAATAGAAAGAAAAGAACAATTTTCTTTTTAAATGGAACTCTGTTTTAATCCATTTTTAATTTTAATTTTAATTAAGTTCAGAAAGATTAGTGTATCCACATTTTCTTCACACAGGACAGATTGTGTCTTCAACACACGGGCTGCTGTTGTGCTTCAGCTAAAGAAGGTCTTTCTTTCTGTTCTTTGTTAGGAGGGCTCAATAACATTTAGCATTTTCTTAAAACCCACATTCAAATAAATGTACCGATCGCTGTTACCGATTGATTGTTTTGCCCTGTCTGAAAACAAAATATTGTTATATTTTACAGGAATTAATCATTTAACAGGTTTTTACCATATCCTTTTCATTTTTTTACCGTTAAAATCACGGCCATTTTTTACAGTATATAGAAATCCATATCATATCATATAAGTCCATATCTTTCCAATGTATCTTACATCTGTACTACATCATTTTTCAATTTTATATTCCTTATCAGATAATAAATATGCAGTAATTTAAACACCAACCAATCTTTACATTTTACCTCAAGCAAGCCAAAGCAATCAGCATTATAACCCAGAATCACTATCACCTCTGTTCATCCACATATACTTTTATTCAACTTGTTTATTATTTGGACAATATTTTAACACCTACTCCAAACCATTTCACAACCTTTTTTTGTATATATATATATATATATATATATATATTGTGCATATATAAAACATCACACTGCTTCCGAAGGTGTGTAATGTGACGAATCACTGAATGTTATATTGCAGAGTAAATATCATGTGGTTTGATGATGTCACTCCTTCAATTATGATCAAAGCAGTGTTCTTTAAAGGACATATTCAAAGCATATCTTCAGGTAAACACACTAAGAGCCAAGTCACAGGTTTCACAAATAGAATAAAAGAGAGAGTATCTAATGGAGACTTCATCTTTGACTTGACAATAGCCCAGCAAACCCGAGCGCTCATAATTCACTCTCAGTGTCAGATGTCCTATTTCTGGTCCGTCCATCACAGGGAGGACAAACACACATATTCATATTCACACACAGTCTCCAGTTCACCTGACCTGTATGTCTGTGGACTGTGTGGGAAACACTGAGAACTGCACACAGAAAGACACACATACAGTACTTTATTATACTAGACATGCTGATGATACAGTCTGTATGAACAGTTTTGAAAATGTGGCTTCAATATTGAACAATGTTTGTTAGAAATTGAAAAAACAAAAAACTGTATTGAAGCAGTAGTAGTTGAGTATATGAGAGGTGATTGTACTGGTCTGAATGGGGCTGGCGTCACCAGGCCGGGGCAGGGATTCCTCACCGCTGTGGTGGGGAGCTGTCAGCACACGAGAGCTCTGATCAAAGCCTGACAGCAGTGCCCGAGGAGACCGACCGCAGCAGAAAACAAAGCCTTCGCTGTCATCCTCACCTCCACTTCATCAAACCAGCACGTGACTGAAGACCAGGCCAATGAGAGCCGACCCAGAAAACCCTGACACTACAAAACACATACAGTGATGCTTTCTGGAGCTCATTTTGACCATTTTGACCTCTGTGCAGAACCCGATCGTTTTTGGTTCATCATCTGATTCTTATAAAGTTTAAACTGTCAGCCATTATGAAATGATTTTGCAGGTATGTTCATATAAATATTTGGGTGTAGGGTTGTATTGGAAAGATCTTGTCTTTCGTGAGACTTTTTCCATTATCTCAGGGCTTTTGGGGGAAATTCGTTCATACTGATATTACAGTACAGGGTACATGTGTACACAATACACATTTAAAGCCAAAGTTGTGGGACATCATCATTGAGAAACTCTATAAACCAACTTATCAAATTAATGTAATTACTGCTGTCAAGTGATTAATTGCATGCAAAATAAAAGTTTTTCTTTGTGTACTAAAATATTTACATGTATATATTTATATTCATATAATACATATAATATTAGGGGTGGGTATAGATATTTTTGAGATTCTTTTGAGATTAATCTAGATTAAAATGGCTCATTTGAATTCTGGCAAAGGCATTAATAATATGTGTGCTACCTAAATAATGACTAAAAGTAAAGCTCTATTGGGACAGGACTAGTTTTACAGGGGGTCGTTAGAGAATGTTTTGTTTCACAGACGTACTTGGTGATTTTAATCCCATCCAAATCTGCCATATCTGTGTTTTTCTCTCACAACCTCTGTGACAATTCTAGAGTCTGAATGCGATGTCTGTGATATTTTTTTTCACATCGTAATTCATAATCATTTGACAATATAAATGGTGATATATTAATAATATTTTACTGATAATAATCATGTCCTGAGTCATAAACATGTTTCTATACTCTAAAATATGATTTTATAAAACATGAGTTATATAAAACAAATATTATTGGAGCACAAAAGGAAATACTATTTTTTTTTCTACTGCTAAATGTCATGCTTAGTTCAGTGTGTTACTTAAGGCTTCTTTGTAAAATTTACTATCAGTCTCTGACTGATAAATGTTTAAATAGTTTGTAAGCGGAGCTGCTGTATTGCAAGAAAGTTGTCCGATTCTGTATTTATTGCACTTTACGACACTGCATTGCATAGAAAGTCCATGACAACACTCAGAATATCTTTAGTATGTTAATTTGTTTGGTCTTAGCACACCAGATCTGATACACATATAAACATACATATACACATGTAAATATGAACTGCTGTGAGCAGGTAAGGTATGCTGCTGCATGAATAAACATACAATAGACAGGTGGTGCTGGGGGAGGTGGAGTGTTCAGAGGAACACTAATACTGAACCAGACTGAAATGACTGAAATGTTGAGCAGTCCATTCATAAGACTGCACTTGATTAATGTGCAAATTTTTTAGTAAATTCCAGTTGTTACACAGACTAAACATACAGCGCACTTCTAGACTTATACATTACCACCATACATGACCAACCTGATCTCATGGCTATTCGTAAATATTTTACAAGGTGGCTAATTCATACAAATTCGTACAACCTCACTTGAACAAATTCATATACATGCATACATACATCTACTTCCATTTATCTGGGGCCGGATAAGCTGTCCACAGACACTTCCTCCAGCTCTTACGGGGTAATAAAGAGGCATTCCCAGGCCAGCCGAGAGACATAGTCCCTTCAGCGTGTCCTAGATCTTCCCCGGGGCCTCCTCCCGGTGGGACATGCCCGGAACACCTCCCCAGGGAGGCATCCGGAACAGATGCCCGAGCCACCTCAGCTGGCCTCTCTCGATGTGGAGGAGTAACGGATCTACTCCAAGCTCCTCCCGAGTGACCAAACTCCTCACCCTATCTCTAAGGGAGCGCCCAGCCACCCTGCGGAGGAAACTCATTTCAGCCGCCTGTATCTGGGATCTCGTTCTTTCGGTCATGACCCAAAGCTCATACGTTCCTACAGCCATAGGTGAGAGTAGGAATGTAAATCGACCGGTAAATCGAGAGCTTCGAATCCATTTGCAAGCTGTTTATTAGAGACAAGGTCATACAGGCAAAGTCAATCAACAACAATAGGGCTGGCAGAGGAAAGACAAGGGCAGAAACAAAGGCAGGCAAAAGATGGGGGTCACAGGCAATTTAGAAAATTAAATAACGTGTATTGGCTACAATATTTTGTTTTTAATTTAAAGCGAAACAAATTGCTATTTACGTTGATGTTATGCCTCAGGTCAACAGTATTGTAACTGTATTGT
Organism: Enteromius unitaeniatus; assembly: GCA_032359435.1. NCBI lineage: Eukaryota > Metazoa > Chordata > Actinopteri > Cypriniformes > Cyprinidae > Enteromius > Enteromius unitaeniatus. The sequence goes on from JAUMHI010000019.1 coordinate 3,430,078, forward strand.
AACATTGGAAAAAAAGAACAAAATCATGTTCATCAGTTTTTCAGTGATGGATTAAGGCTATCAGAATAGTTCTAATTTTGGCTCATGTAAATATGGAGGCAAAGTGTCTTGTCCTGTTATATATATATATATATATATATATATATAAATAGAGAGAGAGAGTTTTACTAAGCTAATGTTAGTATTAAGCGTGTATTGCGTCACAATACTGTCTGTTTATCTCTGATTCGGTGAGAAAAATGTTTTAACAAAGCCAACCGGTTGTGAGTTTCAGAGCAAATATTTAACGAATCAGCTGTTTTGAATCAATCTTTTTAACCAGTAAGTCAATGGATCACTTATATAGAAGGGCATTTACTAATGGTGACTTCTAACTAAAAGTTCTTTCTCAAAAAACACTGAAAAATATGGTAATTATCACTATAAAAATAATAATGAATAAATCAATGAAAAATTGACATTGTGTCAATATTGCACACCCCTAAAATAACCATAATCTTAAGTGTTCTAGATTTTTGTAACTTATATTGTAGATTGTATGGTAAATATTACTGTAATTGTGAGCGAAGGATTTCAAAGGTGTCAATCAAACAAAAAATGTGGTTTAACAAAAAATTATTCGGCCCGCACAAGGGGACATTTTCTCCGATCCGGCCCTCAACCTAAAATGAGTTTGACACCCCTGCTGTAGGACAATACCACATAGTTTGTCCTGTATAAAAACCATTACGCCTATAGTCCCCATAAATCACAAAAACCAACGTATGTGTGTGTGTCAGAGAGTGTGTGAGTGTGTGTGTCGCGTCCAGCAGCGCTGTGTCCCGGTTGCCACAGTAACAGGCTCCTGAGAGCCGGTAGGCTGCAGTCTGGAGTCATGCAGCAGGAATACTGAAGAAGCTGCTCGTTACACAACACACGCTGGAAAATTCCACTTCAGCAAACGAGCGCTGACGTCATCACGTGAGATCTACAGACGCTTAGCTGGACACACACGCAGTAGACTTTCACCAACTGATTCAAAAACAAACCTCATAATGGCGTTTTTACAACATTAACATGCTATCTTCCTGTTTATCACAGCGAATCCGCTTTGAATCTAAAAATAACTAGTCTGTGATAAACAGGAAAATAACTCTTAAATTCTGAAAGAAAACATATGTCAGACCTGATTATCCAGCTCCAGGATAAAGTGACAGGCTGAGTACCATCAGAAACACAAACTCATCAGTGGAGTTATGCAACAAAGTACTAATACTTGAGAGTATCAGTACTGTGAGCTTTTATATTTCTGCCAGCTTCACTTTCACTGCACTCCACTTTTTTTATTTTCTATCTCACACAAAGAGTGCTGTTTGAGTCATTGATTCCATTTCGCATTTACTTGTACTTTTACTTTCAATTCATAAATACTTTTAATATCAGTCAAATTTCAGATTTGGTCTATATAGCCAGTCCTCACTTTATTCCTACTTAACACTACAAATCACAAATCAATCCCTGTGTGTGGAGTCTGGCAGGCATCTTAGGGGAAACACTTGCTACTGATTCCAAACTTGTTTAGATTCATGGCCTTGATTTTTTAAGTCCAAGATGTTTCACAAAATATACTTTAGATAAAATATTAAGCTTAACATTTGTCAGGTGGTTTTTTGACATGGACCTATGTCTAACTTTTTTTTATTGATGCAAAAGGGTCAAGTTCAATAAACATCACATACAAGAAATATTCTAAACTGTGAGTTCAAATATTTTTTAGGGGGTAAGATATCTATGCTTTTAATTAGAAGTGTATGAAGTAACCGAAAGCCACTTGAGTAACATTAAACAAGGTCTTATATGGCATCTCAATCAATGTTTTATAGTGCTGCTGCTGCTGGGCGCTCACCTTGTTTAATGTCCTCCATGGCTCTCCGGATCCCGCGGTCGAAGGCCCGGGCGTCCGCTGGACTCTGGAAGGTCAAGCCAAACTTCATGCAGCCGATCCTCCAGTGGTGGAAGATGGGATTGACCTTGTTATATACCAGATCCCTTCTGATGACACAGTCCAGCAGCACCTGGAGACCAGAGCCAGGGTCACATCTGACGCTCAAACCAACTCTGAACCCTGAACATACCATCACTACAAATACAATTCTATTCCATATCTGCATTTCTGGTAGCATTTTTATTTAGTTTTAAATATTCAAATGTATAACAATTACAAATACACCTTGGAAAAAATTGAGCACCATTAGTGGGACGGGACGAGTTCATTCATATATTCTGAGATGGGCTAACGTCTAAAACATGACTGCACAATGTGCAAAATGCAAGATCTAATGTCACATTTTTTTTTTATTTTTATGTAAAATGTAAAGTAATGTTAAATCTAAAATGTAAACATAACATGTTTTTCAAAGGTTAGGTTTTTTAGGACCTTGGTTTTTTTAACAACAGTTCTAGGTTTGGTTCTGATGGCTTGACATCAGAGTGTTTTTCGCAATTAAAAATAAAAACAAAAAGAAAAACGAACAAACAAACAGTTTGCTTCCGTAAACTCTAGAGCAATGTGAATTATTATATCACATTTGTTTTGAGAGAAGTATTATTTTTATGGATTGGCCATTATTTAGTGCAATAAACATGCAATGTCCACAAAATCCACATTTGCATCACAGAAGTAATAGAACTAATGGTTGCACTTTATTTTAAAAGTACGTGCACATACATCTACTCACAGTGAACTGACAAATGTCCCTACTTAAAGTACCGGTCATATAAGGTAACTATATGAAGTAGGGTTAGGTTTAGAAGCAGGTTCAGTCAGGGTTAATACCTAGTTACTGTAACTATTATAAGTGGTACATATAATGCACATGAGTAACAGGACTGTAAAATAAAGTGCTACTGAATTGATGACACTTCAGGATATCCCTAATATGGACAAAGACTGTCTTTAAGTCTTTAAGGAGTTTGGACTGTTAGGTCAATCGTCCACTTTAAACAGTCTGCTGTCAGTAAGTGTGCGTCTACAGTCGTCAGAGTACTAGTAACCGTCTGCTTCATATCTGCTCACACCTACCGACTGCAAGTCACTTTTCAAGTATACATCAACTTATTCCACTAACCCTAACTCTAGAGTCTACTAGTACTCTGACTTCAGTGTCCGCTTCAGACTTTCTATTAACTAGTCTGCCAGCTGACTCAATTAAAGTCGACAGTAAAAGGAAGCGGATGTATTTCTGAACAAGAGAATAGAAGTGTCTATCGGCTGATGTTGGAGAGTGTGGCTCTGCTCAGTTACATCATCACTGGGCGCCGAACACTTTCTGTGAGAGTACGAGGTCACGTTACCGCTTTGTCTCGGAGGCGTTCTCCGCGGATGAGGAACTCTGCAGCGCTGGAGCCGTCGGCCTCGGTCCGGCTGAGCTTGTGTACGGTGACAGAGCTGAGTCCTCCGGAGCCCAGAGGAAGCCATCCGCCGCTGGAGTCATCACGAGTCATGACCACCGCTCTCACACGCGCAAAACTCTCACTGCAGACACAAGAACACTGCTCACTGCTGACCGGAGCACAAAACCAGACACAACGGGCTGCTTCTGAAACTCACATCTATCCTGAATAAACTATATTTCCACTGAAGTCTGTTTGTTGGGATATGACAACATTTCTATTGTTTTTTTTTTTTTTTTTAAAAGGCCTTTGAAGCTGTCCACATGAAGGTCATGTTACTTATTAAAAATATGTATATTTATGGTAGTAAATGTACAAAGGATCTTCATGGAACACAATCTTTACTTAATATCCTAATGATTTTTGTCATAAAAGAGAAAAATATCATTTTAACCCAAACAATGTATTGTTGTCTATTTCTACAAATATAGCTGAGCTGCTGATGACTGCTGCTGTACTCCACACACACACACACACACACACACACACACATCCCTGCTGACCCTATAGTAAATACGAGATTTATGATGATATTTAGAATAACTACATATAATGTCAATATCGTGAAATATATTGTATTGTGAAGTAAAATTAGTCATACAGTGAAACAGAATTGTGTTCATAACAAAACCTGATCTAGAGGGACGTAAAGGTCTCATGAATTCTGATATGACTGTTCATACTGCAAAACACCGGGATCAGACCAAGTACTACATATAGAAGTGGCATAAATCAGAATCAAAAAGATCAGATTCGTGGATTCACACGGTCATGACGAAACCACATCCACCTCCAGTGTGAACACCGCAGACTCATATTCACACTTGTATTCTTCACATGAAACGCCGTCCATCTGATAATCATTTCATCGGGCCGGAAACAGCAGAGGTCAAAGGTCAGAGAAGCAGCAGCCTCTGGGTCATTCATTAAAGCCCCAGAGGTTTGAAGAAGGAAGCCGTAATAAATATTTCACAGAAGAAAGTAAAGCTCAAAGTGCTTCTGTGCGGTCCTGTCCTAATCAAGCGTTTAACAGCGGACACACAGAAGTAGGGGTGGGCGATATGGAAAAAATATGATTTTCTACAGAAATATCACAATTCACGATTTTATCATGATTCTTTGTCACTGATTTTACTATTCTGCAAGTTCTCTGAGCAGTACAGACAAGCTATGATGTGATGCTTCGACTCGCGGTCTCTCAGTCGAATATTCGCAGGGGGGTTACGATCATACCATTTGACTTCAGTGTCTGATTTCACACATACTGTGAAATACTGGTTTTCTCCCAGTAAGTTAACACACAGCCTGTTCAAATAATGCTGTAAAAATTCAAATAATTTAGTCTTATTTTCCACACTCCGTGAGCGACAGAGGTGCGTCCTAGCGGCAGGGTCTTAAATCTCAACGAGACTCAAATTGGGGCGCAGTGAAAGACGCTCAGGTAGAGTACAAGTGATTTCAAAACATTTCAGCTGGTTTATATATATATATATATATATATGGTGTATATTATGCATGTTGTATTATATTTGGTTGATATTTGATTACATGAAGAACACATCCACAAAACAGAATCCCACTCCCAAACGTACGGTTCGACTGTGAAACTCCTTATTCAGGGACACCCCTACTTTTGTATAAAAACAAAGCCTTTCAAGGTAACACAGTATAAAATAAAGAAGGGCAGATATTTAGGCCAAAATGAGCAAAGATGAAAATCGTTGTCATTTTATCCCTGTTATTTGAATAGATACACATTACAAATAAAAGGAACAGTGCTTTTATTGTTCAGGAGGAGTAGTGTATTCAGCAGCACTGAGGTTTATAGTGGTTCAGGTGTACGCACTGGAAAAGCACACATATGAAGTGTTTAATCAGGAGAATAATGTAGTTTTGTGATTGTGAATCAGTGCAAAAATCAAAAATCAAAAATCATCACCCCTACACATAAGCACACACTTTTCCACTTTTATAGGTGAAATAAGTAGTTTAGCCTAGCGCTGTCAATCTATTTAAAACACAAAACACATTATTTCCACCTAACAAGTTTCTGAATATACTTCTATACTGCAGGAATATCACATTCAATCTCCAAATGAATGTACAAACAACAAAGACTAATTTATCTTTTTTAATGACTGAAGCCAAATATGACTGATACCAGTACAGTGCTACTGATGATGACTATAATTGTTTCCCCTAATATTAAAGCAATTGCTAAAGCCATTCCACATCACATTATAATTGAGAGCGATCCATTTAAGACTAAAACAACATCAAATAAAAATAACTTTTAACCTAAAAACTATTTAAAACGATCTTGACATAAAGCCATTATAAAGAATGTCATATTTACGGAGTCCTTCAGCAGAAATACAGAGACTGAATCTAAATGAAATAAAGAGGACTCCATGAAGCTGTAAAAGTTCTTTATTTCCTCTCTTTGATGAACTGCTTGTTTTGGCTGTTGCTGATCTGCTCATGATCTGATTTACAGTTTTTCACAGTTGCTTTGGTGCATTTCTCACAACACTATTTAAGTTTGCACAACAAACTGCAAAAACTAGTTGATAACCTGCAAAAGCTCGTCACTTGCTCAAAATGGATAGTTCATTTCTCAAAAGCATGCATTCATGTCAATGAAAGTGTCAAAATGAAAAGCCCTGACACCATTATTTATGAACAAGAGTCAAATGGCTTTGTCATGTTTTCATTATGACAGTTTACTCTGTACATTTTTTACAATCAAAAAAGTGACACTTCCTGGAAATACTCAAGACAGCACTAGATACTATTTGCACAGCCATTTGAAAACTACAGTAAAGTTAGACATTACTGTATGTAGTGATCTTGTAGTGTGCCGTGATTTTGTCAAGTAGGACATGATCCTGGATCAACATTACTGTCCAAAAATATAAACTTATCCCAATCCTTACCCTTAAACCTACTCAGTACTGAGTGATTGTAGAGAGGTGGTTTCACACACCCCTTCTCATCAGTGAAAGATCAGGGTGACCTGAGAGAAATTGTTCAATTTAGAAGACATTTCTAAAAAAACAGGTCCTGACAACTACTTCAACATTTTTGTTTGTAATGACTCAAGCAATGAAATGAGGACTATTAGTTTTATATGGAATGATTATTCAGCAGTCACAAGTTTAGTTCATTTTTGACTGACATGACATAAGCTAATGATAATGTTATAAAACAGCAGAGAGTTGTATGAAAGCATTTGATGTTTGTTGGAAGGAATGAGAACCTGCTGCTATGATGAGCACACAGGACTAATTGTTGTGAGAAATGCACCAAAGCGACTGAGAAAAACTGTAACACTGTCAGCTCAGCAAACAACAGACAACCCTTCAATACTGTATTCAGTACAGGTTACAATTACAGAAAACAGCAAACGTCCAAAATAATGTAAAAGAACGGACAAGTGACATCATGATATACTTCTGTGTCAGTGTGTCTAGTGTTTAGCAGATCACTGCGTGTAATGTTTTGCAAAATAGTGTGATAATGTGCTTACAGTTGTGCAAATCTAGCCTTGTGTTTCGCTCCTTGAGTGGAAGGTTTTGCTAATTGTGGGAAAAGTTTCATTTTAGTCAAGTCAAGTCTCAAGTCTCATTTATTTATATAGCCCTTTATGCTACTGTGTAGGCCAAAGGACTGAACATCCAAGAGATTATAAAATAAAAGAAAATACATAAAATACATCACATACAATGGCAAAGTCAAGAATTAAAAGCGACAGAATAAAGATATCTTAACACAAGATTTAAAGATCTCAACTGAAGGATGCCGATCTTTACATCAGGGGGAGCGTATTCCACAGTCGAGGACCAACAACTGAAAAGGCTTGATCCCCTTTTGTTTTTAGGCAAGTTCTCGGTACAAACAATTGAAGACAATTTTAATACCTTTGTGCTCTGCCAGAGTTCATGCGCACCAAGTCCTTAAATAATTTCCGGAGCCAACTCATGCACAGCTTTATAAACGTACAACAAAACCTTGTACTGAAATCGCTGTTTCACAGGAAGTCGTCCGCGTATAAATGGTATGAGATACCTTGTTTCTTAAAACTAAGGCCCAAGGGCAACAGAAACAAAGAAAAAAGAATAGGTCCCAAAATTGCACCTTGAGGTACTCCACACTCCAAAGCAATTGACTTTGAAAATCCCCAACCCTGACAGAACATGAACGCCCCTGTAGATATGAGGAGAACCATTTTAAAACCGCCCCTCTCCGCCCCATTACATGTTCCCACCGATCAGTAAGAATATCGTGATTGATCAAATCAATCTGTCTGCTATGACTAGTAAGTCATCAGAAGCTCGCAGTAAAGCAGATTCAGTGCTGTGTCCTACTCTGAAACCAGACTGAAAAGCATCTAACACCTCGTCTAACATTTTAGTGTGTAAGCAATCGTACAAAACTGTATTTTTTATAATAATAACAGAATAATAACTGAAAACAACTGTTAATAATAACAAGAACAAAGCAGTAAACCGAGCGTGGACAGTATCTGAGGAAATCAGACGTGAGTGAATCTTTGCTTTCATCATTATTCACATTCACACTAATGCACAGATATGCTCCAACATGCACGATTATCTTTAGAGATTTCACATAATACAAGCATCTTGAGATACAAGTGCATCTACACACATGCTGCAGTCGATCTTCAGATGAACCCACACACACAACTCTGTATATCTATCTTTGTGAGGACATACATTGACTCAATGTAATCTGTAGCTCCTGACCCTAACCCTACCCCTCAGAACTAAGTGCTTTACCTAAACCCTGACCCTAAACCTCCCCTTTATCCCATTATAACCTGACCCTTAAAACCAAGTCTGGACCCTCAAACAGCTCTTTAAAGGACTCTCAGAAAGTGAGGACCGGACAAAATGTCCTCACTCTGATGATCACAAAGATAGCTGTACAAACACACACACACACACACACACACACACACAGTGTTTGAAAGAAGTGACTGCTTCATGTTAATGTGGGAAATATATAATGATGATGCATCTGTAGGGAATTTGAAAGGAAAAGCAATCAGAGACCTGCAGGGCGTCTCAGTGTGACTGAGGCTGTGTCATTACATGTAAAGAAGAGTTTTATGGTTATATTTACATGTTTTTGTGAACAGACAGATCCAACCAAACACAGGTGAGAGCGAGTGATGAATGATGAGTGTGAAATGATTGATGCCGATCAAACATGATCCACTCATATTATGATGAAGGAGAGCTCCGTTCACTCCAAGAGTGAAACTATAATCATAACTATATTAGCACCTCCACCAGCAGACAATATGGTTCTGTTTGATGTAATGTTGTCAAATAATTTATGTGTGGAGCCTATTTATTATGTATGTATAAAAGCACACATACATTATATTTCTACAGACAGTACACACTACTGTACAGGGTGACACTGATCAACACTGACACCTTTATAAAACGGCCACCATGGTCACCACCCATCTTGAAAAGTCC
>JAUMHI010000019.1:3459049-3484814 GCA_032359435.1 Enteromius unitaeniatus
TCCACTGCATAGTACGGTACGGTTCAGTACAGCTCACTTTTGGGGGGTTTTCCACTGGGAACAGTACCTGGTACCTGCTCCTTTTTTTAGTACTACCTCAGTCGAGGTTCCAAGCGAGCCGTACCGTTACCAAAACATGACGTGTAAACTCTGCTGGTCACTGATTGGCTGGAGAAAATCGTCATTACTGCGTCACTGAACACACGAGACACAGCAGACCCGCTAGATTTAAATCAGCACAGCCAGAGAAGGATCGGACGCAACTGTTTGGTTTGAAGAAACACACCTTTTTGTATCAACCAAACATGTCTGTTTCGTGCTCTACTGAGGAAGTAAGTTACAGACGTTCCTCTCGTTGATAGTCGAGGAGCGGATGCAGCGAGAGCTTGATGGGGCGACGCGGAATGAAAAATGCTTCATTGTTGTGTTTGTTTGTGGCGCGTTTATGATGATGTCACAGCAGTAGAGGCGGCGCAACTATAACGACATGTAAATAATCCCGCCCACTTTAAAGTGGTACTAAACTGCAGTGGAAGCACAAACCGAGCCGAACCGAGTCGTGCTGTAACGAGCCGAACCGAGTCGAACCGAGTCGTGCTGTAACGAGCCGAACCGAGTCGAACTACGCAGTGGAAAAGCGCCATAAGCATACCACCTGTGTCATGCTCTTCAGACATTTCTCCTCATTGTGGGCCTGTAGCCTATAGTTTCGCACATGAACCATGTGATAATTAGCTTCTGAACTTGCACCTGTAAATAGTTTTTTATTTTATTTTAGTCGTTCTTGTTGCTTATAAGCATTCACCCAAATCTCGCCGCACTCAGTGTGTTGAGTCCCACGGTACTCCCACGGGAGTGCAGGTCTCTATCCCAGGGTAAGAGTCTTCAAAAAGTCTTTCAGGACGTCTGGAGTAAGGGTACTGTATGTGTGTCAGGGATCGGACGAAGGGATGAAGTGAGGTTTTAAAATAAAACAAAACACACTACAAAAACTACCCCATTGAGGAAATACAGGCTGGCACAACAAGACAAGGCAGAATCAGAACACAACCTGGTAGCATACGATTACAAACTGGCACAGGACTGCAAACATAAGAGTAAAAATGGAGCAAATGAGGAAGGTAAGCAGTCCCTTCAGTTTCTGTGAGTCTGTGATAGCATAATACATTGCAAAATAAATAAAATGTAGATTTTTTTTGTGATCCTGCATATTTCGTCATTTAACTGCAAAATAAATTACAAATAATGAATTCAAAAGACCTCACATAACAATAAATGATTATCATCTAACTGAATTATCTTTAATTTATGCTGCAATGCATTAGATGTGTTGGACTTGATGTCATTCACAGATCAGTCGCCGCAACACCGCTTCAAGTCCAACACACCTATTATTTTACGTTACGTGGATTCAAATGTTGTTCACATGATTGACATCTGTGTCTCTGAGCGGTCTGTCAAGAAACAATGGTGGCAGATTTTTCTCACCAGCTTTCTGATGTAAGTGTTAATTATGTGGCCCTTGTTAGATCAGCGGAATGTAGCTCTAGGCGTGTGCCCAAAGCCAAATTTCTTATTTGGAAAGGCACTGCTTCAAAACGAGTTATACACAATGTTCACTTGAGATCTAAAGTCACTTTAATGATTGTGTGAAGTGAATTACTGTGAACTTTATGAACGAAATGCGCATAATCAGTCAACTCTATTGCTGTTGCCTCTTTGTGCGTCTCTCAGAAAGCAGAGTCTGGCAAGAGTAGGCTGATATTAACTAAAATACTACATAAGTTCTAGGATACTGTTTGTTATATTTACATGAAAATGATTAAAACCTTGTATTTTAAATCAAATTTAAGTATATAAGTTGCATGTACAAAATTAATCATTTTTGTTCTATTACAACAAAATATATTATAATTTCATTTACAGAAAGTTCATAAATTTCCTTTTAAAAAAATAATTAATTTAAAAGCACATCTGCTGTGCATTCTTTATTCGTAATTATGTCAAACAATATGTTATGTTTTATGCAGTTAATGTCTCGATACTGCTCCAATCTTTTTTTTTTCACTCAGTGTAGTTTATTTGTCTGAACTCTTAATAACATGCATCTCTTGGGAGGCTCCAGAACGGGTTGAAAACACCTGATAACTGTACAATAAGATATAGTCAGTTATAATTATTTAATATTGAATAAAACACAAGAACTGAACAAGAGCTGTACAATCCTAATCTACACCTGTCTTTGTTTCATCGGTGAGTTTTTATTCTGGGTGACTTTTAGTTTGACATGTTTTGACGTGTCGTTGTTTCCGGCTGCTCCGTCCTTCACACTTTTAAACATGGAGTCTATTTTCCACGAAAAAGTAAGGGTCGCGTTTTGTTGAATTATATTCATGACATACATTTGTGTTTCTCACACGAGCATCACTCATAAATCAGATGTTTGTGTCTGTGTCGGCGCATCTTTACCCGAGCGGGTTCCGTCGGGTTTATATGAAGGGTTCTTGGACTTTAGTCGACTGTCAACAATCAAAAAATGGACTGATGTGTTTGTTTACTGTCACAGCAAACATTTCCGTCAACTATCACTCGAATGATTCTCGTGCTCTGTTGCTGGTTGTGTTTCTATCGACATCGCAGTAACTATGTTTTCAGACATCTAACACTGCCGTGGCACCCGTTCACTCACCGTTCACTGAATGAATGATAGTCTCTGGAGCCCGGCGCTCACAGGGTCACCATCACACAGCACTGACCGCTTATCAGGAGCTGCGAGGGGCTTCCTGTAAGATCAAGGACTGAAGTAGCTGCCTTAATATTGTCATGAACGATGACTAGCAGCTATTGCCCTCTACAAAGCTGATCAGAGAGGAAGAAGAGACTGGGTTTGGAGGGGTTTGGAGGATGCTGGTAAACAATCAGTCAATACTAGATTATCCCGCATATAATGTAAGATTTACACAAAGAGAAGTTACACAATCAGGGGAGAGCACTAGGATCCAGAGAGCCAGGACTCCTTTTAGTAGGACACTCTAGTTATACTTATCAACTGAAGAGAACTAGTAAAGGTGAACCCTCCTGACGAACTCTAGTCCATAGTCCGATATCAGCATCGATTCGGTTATTCTGTTACCTCAGTGCAATGTATTGTAAGGTAAAAAGCGAATGTTTAATTTGTGTGTGTGTGTGTTTATTATGAGCATATAAGAAAATGAATGTTGCTGAAGAGGTTTTGTCCGTGTGTCTTCCAGCAAGAGGGCTCTCTGTGTGCACAGCACTGCTTGAACAACCTCCTGCAGGGAGAGTACTTCAGTCCGGTGGAGCTGTCCTCCATCGCGCAGCAGCTGGACGAGGAGGAGCGCATGCGCATGGCTGAAGGAGGCGTGCAGACCGAGGAGTACAGGACCTTTCTGCAGGTGCTGCTCATTTCACACTACAGCTGTCACTCTAATACCTGAGCACAGGTGTAACCCGCTTGTGTTTTACCTTCTTTAGCAACCGTCGGGAAACATGGACGACAGCGGCTTCTTCTCCATTCAGGTGAGTTCAGCAGCTAAAAATACAGCGGTTGCATTTTAAAATCAACCTCTAAATGTCTGTTCAGCAGCCTCTCTAACATGACACAGCTTCACTTCAGTTGCTTCTAAAGTGAGGAAAAGCTGTTGCATCCCTGCAAAAATCTCACCATTGAAGTTCAGATAACGATCCTTAATGTGAAGGAGATGAGAGGTGTGTGTTACACATGCTCCGTTTGCACACTCCTCCAGCTCCGCTCCTGATCTGAGGCACATTTCTGTTTCAAATCCCAGCGTTGTGAGCCTACACTGAAAGTGCCTTTTCAGCTTTTTATCATCAGTTAATATAAACAATGCATAAATCTCTATTGCGAAGAATCCCGCGGGTCTTAACAGACTTTTTCTACCTCCGCAGGAGTGCATATGTTGCCTTGCTTATATAAATGTGCACTTTTCTTTGTTTTAAACCAAGCCAAAACACCTCTGAAACAAAATAGACTTAGAATTATTATATATATATATATATATTCATTGTGAAATGACTTTCCATGTGGATCCTTGTTAATTTTCCTGTGAATCAAGTCAGTGGTGTGGAAACACCAGTAGCTCTGTTCATCCCCGCACCAGCCCTGCTCTTAAGCTGTAGGGGGTGCTCTGGGTTTAGAGCTCGAGGCTTGGACAGCAGGCCAAACACACGTTACAAACATGCTGTGTTTTCAGTGGATGTGCTCTGTTCTGCAGGTGATCAGTAACGCTCTAGGGGTTTGGGGTTTAGAGATCGTTCTCTTCAACAGCAGAGAGTACCAGCAGCTACAGATCGATCCCATGTGAGTCTTTCTGAGACATCTACCTGTAGTCCTTTTATCCACTCTGTGACCGTTCATCCTCTTTATGTTTGCTTTCAGACACGAGAAGGCCTTTATATGTAACTATAAGGAGCACTGGTTTACGGTGCGTAAGCTTGGACAGCAGGTAGGTATTGTACCCGCAGCGTTAGTCAGTGTGCCATGATGTTGACGTTTACAGGCTGTTTCTCTCGTTTAACCCAGTGGTTTAATCTGAACTCGCTGTTGACTGGACCAGAGCTCATATCAGACACTTACTTGGCTCTTTTCTTAGCGCAGCTACAGCAGGAAGGTAAAACACTGTTCATAGTGCATCCACATGAATGTCACAGTAATGGTGCTGGAGATTGAGCTCAGCTGAACATCTCTGCAGGTTATTCCATATTTGTGATCCGGGGGAACCTACCGGACTGTGAAGCCGATCAGATTTTGCGGATCATGAGAGTGGAGCAGCAGCAGCGGCCCAAGCTGATCGGAGAGGACGAGGCCCAGAGGTGCCCTGACCGTCATCACACACACTGTTTAGTTACACTCAAAGTCCATTGGTCTCAGGAATCACATCATCCGATTTGACGTCTTCATTCCCTCCTTCAGGGAACGAGTGGTACTTAAAAAGAGGAAGATGAAGTTATAGTTTCAAAAATATTACTGCAAAGTCATTCACATGAAATACTTCATTTCTTTCTCAAATTCTCAGGTTAAATATTTTCAAGTAAATGAACTACGTTAACAACATTGAAACTTTATACCAGCACTACCACCTAGTGGTCAGAAATGAGAATCGCTTTCATACTGAAAAAGTTTCGTTTACATGCACACAGTATGAAGGATTTACACCAATTACCAACAATGCTAGAGGGGATTTATAGGGTTATTTCACCCAAAAATGAACATTTTGTCATAATGAAACCCATAAGACCTCCGATCATCTTCTGAACACAAATGAAGAGATTGTTGATGATGTCAGAGAGCTATCTGACCCTCCGTAGACCGCAACACACCTGAAATAATTCAGATCCAGAAACATGGTAAAACAGTCCACGTGACATCAGTGGCTGAACCTCACTTCTGTTCCGGTGCCACGAGAATACGTCTTCCTCCATTTTATAGTATCTCAACGCACCGTAGACACAAGCTTTAAAGTGCCCCTATTATCCCTTTTCAAATATGATCTTTCATGTAGCTGTATGTGAAACGAGCTGCAAAGTTGTGACTCTGACCGTGCATGATACACGACGTTTTTCTTTATCAAAACAGTCGCCTAAACGAGTCAGCAATTCAAATCTTTCTGTTACGGCCACACGTCACTAAGTAACATATTTGCATTTTTTTTTTTACTATATTTGCATTTTTTGAATATTTGTATATAATGTCCGCCCACGTTCTACGTCGCCACAAACAGTACAGTTTCTACGTGGATTGCATCAAGTGAAGAAGACGCTGTGTCCTGCTGTCACTCAGTTATGGTAATAGGCGTTTCTTTTTCCAACACGCTCTCTAGCGGTAGACCAGTCCCAGCAGTGAGGGCTCACGGAGAGGCTTCGAACGGCTTCACACCAGTCGTTTATCAATCATTTAGAAACGAAAGTGCTTTGTGACCATGCATACATGTAAACCTGTTTTAGGAGACTCATAAAACAATATTAGCCACCTTTAAAAAGGCATAATAGGGCCATTTTAGCGTATTCAGCTGATGTAATCAGCTTTGTTTACATGTGGCTGAAAGTACACACATGTACGTAATCTGCGACTATTTACGCCTAGAAGAAAGAAGAATGGTTGAGTATATGATGTTATTTTTGTTTTCTTTGCACAAAAAAGTATTCTCCTATCGTCGCAAAACTGTAGTTGATCCACTGATGTCACATGGACTGTTTTACCCATGTTTGTACCATGTTTCTGGATCATTTCAGTTATATTGCTCTCTATGGAGGGTCAGATAGCTCTCTGACATCATCAAAAATAAAGATGAATAAAGGTCTTATGGGTTTGGAACAACACAAGGGTGAGAAATTAATGACACAATGTTCATTTTTGGGTGAACTAAGCCTTTATGTTTTATTTGTAGTCATTTGCACCTCAGTAATTGTGTCTGTGCAGATCATTTAAATAGCAGTTCAGAATATTTCACATTTTAGCTTTTAGTCTCTGACATGCTACAATAAGGGTTTTATGTAAAAACATGTGCTTTGTGTTTTTCGTAGTGGATTTTTTTTTGGCCAAAGCCCATGGAAATATCAATGTGACCCATAACAGAAATGCAGTATCGATATTTTTAGTACAACAGGAAGGTTGAAGACATGAGCAGTAATCCATGGCTGCTTGTGCTTCAAATGATTTCAATGCATGAGACTCTTGTGATGCACTGATGGGTTTGAGTGTGTGCCGTTGATCAGGATGTCAGTGCAGCAGGCGTCAGACCCTGGACACACCACAGAGGAAGTTCTGCTGGATGAGGATGAGGAGGAGCTGAGGAAGGCTCTGGCTCTCAGCAGACAGGACATGGAGGTGGAGGACGAGGAGGCTGACCTTCGCAGAGCCATTCAGCTCAGTATGGCAGGTGTGTGCATTCTTTCATTACAAAAAATCCAAAACAATCTGGGGAAGCAAAATTTAATTGCATTTTTTTTATCATGTTCATGTTTTTTTAATTTGTATTATTATTTAGATTTTATTATTGTCACGTGATGCGATCTATAAAACATGCACAAAGATAAAGATCTATTCAAATAGTCTTAATAAATCCTCAGAAGGGTAATTCGCAGAAGACAGGCAGTCGACATATGTAACATTCACAATACCAGATGAGGGAGAACAGAACAGACCACACATTAAATACTAAAGTAGATGAATATAATTAACACCTAAATGTAGTGACTCCATCAAAACAGTAGGGAGAACACAAAGAAAGAAAACAAATCCATAAGTGTGACAGTTCATCCCCCTCTCAGAAATCATGACCTCACACCACAGAGACAGAAGGAGGGATGGAGGGGACCTTGGAGTGAGAAAAAGTAGTGGATGATGGATGGTGAGAGGATAGCACTGGGCTGGTAGGAAGGCAGGCAGACAATTCTGGTGGAGGTTCCAGCTGAGCCAGGTGGGACTCAGGAGGGACAAAGAGCCCTGGGAAGCTGGTGGACTGTTGGGAAACAGCAGAGAGGAGGGAGCTGAGGAACTCTGAAGCTGGAGGCGGATACAAGGGATCCCACTTCACTTGTAGAGTTTATGTGGAGCTGCATTTGCTGCAAATAAAAACACTGTCGTCATGACAAGCCAAAGCGGCAATTTAGAAAGGAATGGAAAAAACACACACAAAAAAATAACATGACTAGAAAAAAGGGGCTGTTTCCTGCACCTTGGGGAAAAATCTTCATCTTAAAAGCAGGTCAGTCTCTCGCTGATTCTCCAGTTGCAACGATACTCAAAAAAAAGAAAGATTAAGTATGCTAACTTTAACTGCTGAAAGGTCTTATAGAGACAGGTGTGTGGCTTTCCTAATCACGTCCAATCAGTATAATCAAACACAGCTAGACTCAAATGAAGGTGTAGAAACATCTTAAGGATGATCAGAAGAAATGGACAGCACCTGAGTTAAACAGCAAAGGGTCTGAATACTTAGGATCATGTGATTTTTCAGTGTTTCTTTTTTAATAAATCTGCGAAAATGTCAACAATTCTGTGTTTTTCTGTCAATATGGGGTGCTGTGTGTCCATTAATGAGGAACAAAATAACTTTAATGATTTTAGCAAATGGCTGCAATATAACAAAGAGTGAAAAATTTAAGGGGGTCTGAATAATTTCCGTACCTACTGTACATCTGGTTTCAGCATTATTTGTTCTTCAGACATTCCTCTTCAAAAAAAAAATCACATGTGGTTTTTGACCTCTAAAAAGATGTACAATTTATTGCTGAAACCATATTAAAATCTCTGGAGCTGAACCACATAGAGGCTTAAAAATAAAGTGAAGTTTAAGACTTTGTTTGGAAGTTTGTAAAAGGGTATTATGAAATCTTAATACTTTTTATGTAACAGGCCTGCAAACTTTGAAGAAAAGACTTGAAAAGTGCTCTTTTCCCATTTTTAAATGGTCTCCATTGACACAAAACGCAACAAAGATTGCTGAAGTGAATTTTAACCCCCTGTAATTTGGCTCTGAATCTCAGGTGAAAATTCCCCCTCTACAAAATACTGGTTTACCAAAAATATTTGATTGATTTATTTTTTTTGTTCTTCTGGTTGGATGGACATGGAATTGAATTAATAAAATGCTATACTAAAATCTCAGAATATCTAGTTTATGGTTTTGTTTTCATGTAAAGGTACAATCCTCTCCCATGCTTTAGGTCAGAACAGAGCTGTTTTCTGATCTGCAGTTCTTTTGCTCTTCTCTGGCTGTAGGTGGCAGTGATCCCAGAAGCCCCAGCACTGCTGTGACGGCCGGCTCGTCTCACGAATCAGGAAGCGCTGAGAAGGAGGCGCTGACAGCCGAGGAGCTGCGCAGGAGGAGACAGGCTTACTTCGACAGGTGAGCGCTGTGTGTCTGTGAGTGTGATCAGTCAGTGCTTAAAAACTCACAATACCAACAAAATATTGTGCTTTTGTCAAATAAACTCTGATATCTTTCAGAGATGTCATGAAAATAAACAGAAACTCAGCGGATACTTGACACACAGACATGAGAGCATTTTTAGCTCATTCTCTGGTGATTTATTAAAGCTGATGCGCAAAACATGAGATTTACTTCATATGTTTTTAACACTGCATTTGTTATACAAGTAACACATTTATTGACATTAGAAACTAATCAAATGACATAAGTGCAGTGCATTACATAATTGCTTTATCAGGGGAAGTAAATAGAATATAGTGCCGCTCTATACATCGGTCCAGTAATGATAGCGCTCTGATCTCGCCACAGGCAGCAAGCTCAGTCCTCCGCTCACGACAGGAGCTCCGCTGGTAAGATCATCATCATCATCATCATCATCATCACCTGTTGTCTGCTTTGGGATGATGTTGATTGCAAATGTTGTTGTATTGCAGATATAGCGAAAGACAGCGGGACCAAACCCAACCAGTGACGGTCCATTAGCACCGGTGACACACGCCCTGAACGCCCTCGACCCGACCTCTCTTTGGGAACGATGGGACTCACATCTCCTCTCAGAACTGCCCCGGACCGATCGGGTCCCCCTGTGTAATAAAGGGACATTCGTTTAGCTTCGCTTCTCCTCTTTGAGTTGAACGAGGTGAAAGGGAAGTGTTTTCCCGGTTCATTCCTCTTCCTCAGACGGGCCGCGAGCACGAGGAGAGAGCTGTCAGCGCTGGGACCACTCCTGCATTCTGGGACCATTGGGCTTTACTGGGATTACTGGATCTCTCTGCTCTTCCCCTCTGTGGACTGTAGTGAAGAACTTCTGCTGCCTTTCGGTGAGTTGTGGGTGACGTGCCCTAGGTAGACGGCACAGTGGAGTTCAGTCATCGTTCAGATTCAGTCCTTCACTTGTTTTAGTCGTTCATCAGTCGACAGCAGCTCTTTTGGATTTAGGTTGTGATTTCCCATGGTCTTCACATTCTTTTCTATAATTTCATGCGCTTAGTGGCACAGCAGCGTTTCTGAACTCGTTTCACATTCTCCAATAGTTTTTCAGTGATTGGTTATTCTTGCACTCCTATATACACTTATTGTTTCTTAAATAAAAATGTTTCTTTTTTTTTCCCTGAGTGGATGTTGTTTGTTTCTTCTCTGTGGAATATTTTGAATCTGTTCATCTCTTGAAGACAGATGTTCAGATGTTCCTTCAGCGTTAACTCTGGAGCTTCATTCACGATGGAAAGAAGGAGTCTGTGTGAACGCCGTCATACAGCTGCAGCAGTGTGCAAGTAAACATGCTGGAGAGACGTACTGTGTCAAAATGATATTCTCAGAACCCAGTCAAAAAATTCCCACATTAAAGTCATATCCAACTGAAAGAATCAGAAAGAGCTTGATCGCCAGGTATGTTTGCACATGTGAGGAATTTGTTTTAGTGACAGAATCTTCCAGAGTACAAACATAATGACAGTGACGAGATAAGACTGATAATAAAAACAATAACGTAGGGTAAGTAAATAGGAAGAAACAATATACCAAAAAATATATAATTGCAGAAAAAAAAAGAATGCACAATGTACAAAGGCACACATTCTCATCTCTGTGTTTTGTCCTAAAGTCTGATGAAATTACAGCAAGTTTCCTACAATCATTCATAAGGGAATAGTGAAATGGAATTATTTTTCTGAAAATGTTCAGCAGTGGATGGGTGCCGTCAGATGAGAGTCCGAACAGCTGATAAAAACATCACACAACTCCAGTACATCAGTTTACTTCTGAAGAAGACAAAAGCTGCATTTGTAAGAAACAAATCCATCACAACCTTTTTACATTCAGTCCTGATCCTGAGCGCATGATGGTGTGATACATTTCTCCAAATCTGCTCCTGTGAAGAGAGAAACTCATCTTAACCTGCCTGAAGATGAGAATGATTGCCATTCCTACAATAAAGTACTCAAGATAAAGTACTGAAACCCAAACAAGTGCAAGTAACCTGGTGATCTGTTTCAGACAGGTCTAAAATTGTATTGTTAATAGATAATCTCTAACGCACACTGAACTTTGTCTCTGCAAACAGACAGAACACAACAGACGGGAAAAGATCTTTCTCTGTCAGTGAGTATGCATGTTACTTTATGTGTGTGTTTACAGTTTATATTTTCAGATGTTGGGGCATTTTATGGTTCAGTTTGTCGCCTCCGTGTTTCTTGCTTTTAGTACTTATGGAAATCCTTCAGTAAAGAACAGAGGGAAGACTAATGAACAGCAGGTCCTTGTGTGTCTTAATATGAAGCTGCGTTTCTCTTGAATAATTAAAACTCAATACAAGCTGTTGTTTTGTCTCTTCAGGTCAAAGAATTTTTTTTGGGGAAAAGCGATGGAGTTAAGGGTGCTGTTCACTCTCATTTATTCATCTGTTTTACTGCGTGTCCTTAAAAGTCAAGAGCCCAGAACTCCTGATGTCACAGATCTGGCCTTCAAAAATATTGACTTTGCCATGAACCTCTATCGCAAGATTTCAAGTTATCATGACAAAAACATCATCTTCTCACCACTGAGTGTTTCCACGTCTTTCGCCTCGCTCTTACTGGCCGCCAAGGGTTCGACTCGCAGCCAGGTGATGAAGGGACTGAATCTGGACACTCTGGACCAGACTGAAGATGCCACGCTCATCCCGCAGCTCTTTGATCAGCTGCAGAAGAACATCTCTCAGGACGGGAAACTGCACATGGAGCAGGGCACGGCACTCTTTGTAGACGAGCGCTTTAACGTCGAGAGAGTTTTCAGCGATCAGATCAAGACGTTCTTCGGTGCAGAAGTGAACAATGTGGATTTCAGTAAGACAGAGCTCAGCAAGAGCACCATCAACGAGTATGTAAGCAGAAAGACCGGCGGGAAAGTGAACCAAATAGTGACGAGCATTGAGCCGCTGACGCAGATGATGCTCCTCAACACCATTTTTTTTCAGGGTGAGTTGCTATTAGGCCTGGGAAAATAAACTGATGCATTAGATTCAGAGATTTCCCAAATGCATGGTGATTCTTCCTCAAGGAGATTCTGAGCTTAGTTTTAAACAGCAGATGTCTCTGCATACTCTAGAAACAGCCATACCCTAAATCCTTACACATCTGAACCTAAAGTAATCGTTCATAAAGTTTGAAAAGGTTGAAGTGAATTAACAAGGGCTGTCATAAAAGCATTCAGAGCTAAGGAGAAATAACAGACAGCGTCATCTGCTGTTTAACTTACGCTCAGAATCCATTCCAGAGAGAGATCTCGCATCGATTTTTCATGGCAGCCATAGTTTCTATGCAGGTGGAAACTGCTTCAAAGAACTGGGATCTGATGTAAAACTCTTTGTACTCAAGGTGACTGGGACCAACCCTTCGACCCCAACAGCACAGAAATGAGTCGCTTCTATGTGGACAAGTACAACATCGTTCAGGTGCCGATGATGGTGAAGGAGGACAGGTTCTCCACGGCTGAAGACCTGGAGCTGCGTGCTCGAGTGCTGCGTCTGCCGTACCGTGGCGGAGCGGCGCTGCTCATCGTGCTTCCTGACGCCATGGCCGACTACACTGTCATCGACGACGAGATCAGCGCCGAACGATTCCAGCGCTGGATCAAGAACATGAGACGCATGTGAGCCTCAGCCTTCAGCCGGTGCATTCACCAGTCCTGAAAGATATAGTCCTGTAGTCTTTAGGGGCTTTCACACCGGACGAACCTTCTTCATAGTTCCAAGAACTATTGGCTGAATTCCCACTTTTTTGGTGTGTTCACACCACAGGAACTAGTTTAGTTCAGGGAACTCCGTTTGAGGAACTAAGGCCATGTCCGCACTAATATGTTTTCGTTTAAAAAAGCATATTTTTATCTCCATTTTGGCCTTCCATCCACACTGAGACGGAGCTTTTTGAAAAAGCTCTTCAAAGTGGATGCATCTGAATACGCTGTTTTAGCGTTGCAGTGTGCACTGGGAAAACAGAGGCTTTTGAAAACGATGACGCATTTTAGTCATATGGTGCAGGCATGTGACCTTTTCAAGGCGTTGTACAGCAGTTGTTTTGTTTGCTCTCGGTTTTGACAGCCCTATTGAAGATTAATATCAGTTTGTGCATGCTCCAGATAGCTTTTCTTTAAAGAAGACGTAATGTAAGTAAATAAACGGCAGATGGAAATGATTCTGATCGAATGTTTCACGCATGCGCAGAACAGGAACGTAAGCGTTTTCAGTCATTTCAGCATGTATGATCAACTCTTCAGAAACAATCGAAAACGTTAGTGTGGAGGCGGAGCGTTTTTAGACGAAAACACCATTTTCAAATGTATTTTCAGATTCGTGTAGACGTAGCCTAAGTTAGCTGCTACTTCAGACTAGAGTCTAAAACAGTCCTGTTGACCTCATGTAGATTGTCGTCTTCCAGCTATATTTCCACAGTGATCTCATGGATTTATGAATGAACCGCTCTTTAGTATTTAAGAACACACAAACAAACCAGCTCCAATCATGGCATTCTCCATTCACCGGTTCTTCATGTGCTGAAAGACGTCACTGTCAGCCGCTTCAGAGTTCCTGCTGTCGGTGTGAACACAAGCAGGAAAACAGCCGAGAGAGATTGTTTCTGTAGGAACCACCAGATGCTCTCTAGTTCTTATATCTACATGGTGCGAAAGCCCCTTTTGTTCACTAGTTTAACATGTTAACTAACCATTGCAATTGGATTTGATGTCTGCATTCACATCTGCAAGATCTATTTTTCGATAAGAATATATTTTTTAAGATGTTTATGATTTTGAATGTATATAAACATGATGTTTAAGAGGGTTAGTGTTCCCCAAAATGAAAATTCTGTCGACTGAAATGATCCCAGATCCAGGAACATCAGTAAAACAGTCCATGTGATATCAGTCGATCAACTTCAGTTTTGCAACGTTAGGAGAATACTTTTTTGCGGAAAGAAAGACTGATGTCACATGGACTGTTTTACTGGTGTTTTTACTATGTTTCTGGATCATTTCAGGTGTGTTGCTGTCCATGGAGGGACAGATAGCTCTCTGACATCATCAGAAATATCTTCGTTTGTGTTCAGAGGAAGAAGAAAGGTGTTATGGGTTTGGAGTCATTAATGACAGAATTGTAATTTTTGTGTGAACTAACCCTTTAAGATGTTCTTCAGATGTTTGTGCAGAGCAGGTGTGGCTCACTGAACACAACACAGAAACACACTGATGAGGATCCCACAGTATGACAAGCAAGAATCATGAAGTGTTATTAGAAATCATACAGAGTGCAACTGGCTGTAGAGCTGCTGCTTTTTACTGTGTGTGTGTGTGTGTGTGTCACCATTTCCTCTCGCCGCTCAAAACACTGATTAACACAAAACAAAGACATATCTGTGCCTGAGTCGAGGCATCACTATGAGCTGAGGCTTTTATCAGGAGAGACAGGAGAATAAATGGTGGAACTCTTTATTTAACCTCTAGTTAAAACATCCGGCTTAACTAGGATGTTTTAACTCGACACTTTATTTTAAGGTGTCATAATACGGAGGAATATCTAGTATGTTCTTAGCTGTTGTACTGTACCTAAGTTATGGATCAGTTTGTAATGATGTAGATTACACATATGTTACACACAGAGTCTGTTACACAGATACACTTAAGCACAATCTTGATACTACTTTTGAAGTAGCTTATGCCCGTGTAATATCCTGTCATTCTGATCTTCCATAATTGAGGTACATGGTCAGTACGTTTTATTTTAGGTCAGTGCAACGGTTACTACTAAGTACTTACTGGGCAATTAATCTGTATTATGGACACCTTCAAATAAAGTGTTACTAAACATCCTGCTTTACCTTTATACCTGCTGTCTCTCAGAAAAATGGAGGTTCATCTGCCCAAGTTCAAGATGGAGCAGTCGTACGACTTGCATGAGATCCTGCCACACCTGGGCATCAGCAGTGTTTTCCTCCATTCGGCCAACCTGACGGGTCTGAGCAAAGGTGCTCACCTGAGAGTCTCGCAGGTGACTGCTGCCTCACACACACTGATTACACACTGCATTACCGCCGCTGACGCCTCTGTGTGTGTGTGTGTGTGTGTGCAGGTGCTGCATAAAGCTGTGATGGAGGTGGATGAGAAGGGCACGACTGCGGCCTCGGCCACTTCGACAGGAATCACAGCTTACTCAATGCCAGCCACCTTCATCGTCAACAGACCCTTCTTCTTCTTTCTGTACCACGAAGCCACTTCAAGCCTGTTGTTCATGGGCAGAGTGATCGACCCCACACAGAGCTGAGGTGTGCAGAAACACACACACACTTCAGACAGGACACATTACACACTCGGTGAACACTGTGTGGATGATGAGCACATTATACTGTAAGAAATAAAGTGTGGGAATGATGCTGTTTGCAGTCTGTCTGCTTTATTTCTGCTGACAGTCACCGGTGAGAAGGACTCGCACTGAATCAGTCAGCATCTGAGTGTTTGACTTCAGTCCTGTCCCACTGCACGGGCTCAGAAACACACGGCTGCAGTCATATATTTCCAAGGTTTCAACGCTTGAATCAGACACTACAAAAACAAAGATGCATGTACGTTGCTCTCAATTGCCTACATGAGGGAAAGTGAAAGTAAACTGCACCATATACATAAATATAAATTGCAGTACTTCAACTGTCAAAAACATATGTGGAACAGCACAAGGCGGAACACGGAGAATGTAATAGATTCGTCTCTAGCTCCACAGGAAAAATGCAATCATTGATGAGGATTCAGGACAATAAAAAACACTGGTCCTTTACTCATTGCTGATAAAGATATCCCTTACGAAAATTTACCACAAAAAAGGTTACTATAGGTAAAAAATAAATAAATAAAAATACAAGTGGTAAATCAAAAGGCCAAAGAAAACATGCTTATTACAATTTCAGTATAAAAAAAAAACAACCATCGTCAATTTTCCTGAAAGACAGAGCACTTCCAGTCGTATGTGATTACAATATTCCAGCAAACACGCTCTGAAAAGATTGTGATAACGTGTTTTCCTACATATTTAATTCGACAAATGTTGTTTTTTAAATGCTATAAATCTTTTTTTTTTTTTTTTTAGAAATGTTTATATATCGTTCGAATGTCTCCTTCCACTGAACTTACCACGTCCAAACTGGTACTTTACAAGCTGCCATCAAAACGTTTTCTTTACAGTGTTAAACCTGAATATTCACTCATATTCTTGTTACCAGTGGGGTTTTTCTCCATTTCACCTCAGTTGTTGTCCACTATATAAACCTATGTTTATGTAAGCCTAATCATTTATACAACACACAAATCTTGTCACTCCACTCATTGTATTTATTCACAAAACATAAAAGTAATATGACATGGGTAGTTCACCGAAAACCATTCTAAACAAGACAAATGTGTGTGTGTGTGTGTGTATATATATATATATATATATATATATATATATATATGTATGTAAGTAAGGGATAATGTAGAGGCAGCCGGTAGTTATGGCAGAAATAAGCCCTGACAGTGTGATCAGGACCCGATGAGAAGCGGAGGCTCTTGTGTCACGCTGAAGCGTCTTATTTCACGATAACTACCGGCTGCCTCTACATTATCCACTTATTATACAGACTGGACATGAATATGAATTTGAAACATTTAAATTAAATTAACATTTTCCTCCTTCCTTGAAACAATATAGTACCACGTGACTAACATTCAAAGGTTAGTAAGACAATTTATAACATCTACAAATGAATATATAATAACGGATGTGTTTTAGTTATTAAATTGCACCTTATGTTGTCCAGTGTTTGTCACATGATAGCACCAAACAGTAATCTTTGTTGGTGTGGAGGGATTTTAAACACATAAGTAGTACCGGCTATGTGTTATTACTTTGGAGCGGTTATTATTTGAAAAGAAGGAACCTGCAAATATCTGAACGGACCAATCAGAATCAAGCACTCCAGAGAGCTGTGAAATATATATATATATATAACAAAACAAATTGGTATCAAGTAGAACATGATAATTCTGAAATAATATGAGCACATTAATCTTTTAATAGAAAACAGCTTTTCCTTTGTAAAATGTAAATAATTAACCACCCTAACTCTGTGGCTTCCCAATATTGCATCATCATAATCATTTTTAAAAATCTGTAAGTTAACATAAATATATATGGTATTGTTTGAAAGCTTAGAACCTCAGCTTTCAGGAAAACCCCATCACTTTTGCATTTATGTTACAATATCAATAGATATAAAGCAGTTGAAGCGTGTCACATGGTTAGTTTAAATGTTTAAACAACAATAATGTGAGCTGTTCGAGGGATATCAGCAGAAGCTGAAGCTCTCTTCAGGACACAGGACACTCTTCACTTGTATATTATTTCAATTACTGAATTTTTACAGCTGGTTCAGTCGGCAAACATACCAGACACACGGGCCTATAATCTGGGGTCCTGCTGAAATGTTTGCAGGCAGATCTCTGACAGTCTGAGCGCTCGTGGTGCACACAGCCCACTGCCAATATACACATGATCTCTTTTTTCTTCTAACATTACAAACAAGGATACTTTTAAAGATGAGGTCGCTTTCGTACATCACAAAAATGAACTGAAACCTTGCACACTAGGCTACATGTTGCAGTTTGTTCTTTCAGTTTTGGTTATTGATTTATTGATATTAATCATGGTTATAGACCATGTGAATCCTGTTGTTTGCTAGCTTTTATAAAATGAGTCCATGAAAAACAGATTAGTAATTTTTATTCTAATTTAGTCTCATTTAAAATAATCTTGCTGGTTAAGGGTTAATCGGTGGAGCCATCGCTCGATCCAACACATTTTATTTGATTTTATTATCATTAACTCTATTATTCATTTGTATTTTTTTTTTTTTTAGAGTGTTCCCGATAGATCAAAGTTAGTGATAAAATCACATTCTATATATAATTAATTTGCTAATTATAATTAATTAATTTAAAATGTATAATTTAGTTTTTCATTTATAATTATTATTTATAATATGTTAAAATTGTAACTCAAAGCAGGTATTGCACACTTTGTAATTAACATCTGATGCACATTTTGAATAAAAAAATCACATTAAAAGACTATCTTGATACTATGTACAAACATGACTACACCAGGGTCCTGAAACAGCAGTCGCCATTACATCACCCACAGCTAGAAAAACTAGGGTCCTGAAACTGCTGCTCCTCCAGCTGTGCAGGAATATACTGTTGATAAAGCAGAGCTTTTTGAGAAGGGTCTGTAGACTGGATGCGAGTGGAGCTCTGATTGATAGATCATGATTGTAGACCAATCAGAGCACGAGGTTAGGGACAGTTTGGAGATAGGTTTTTCGAGCTATTCCGTGCTTTTTCGGACTGATTGGAGTGTTTGTTTTTAAACAATGTCTTCAAGGAAGTTTTTTGTCGGTGAGGAGGCTGTTTTGGCAGAGCTTGATCGACAGAGTGTTTTGACTCTGTTAGACAAGCAGCGTACAATGAGGGCGAAGATCCTGAAATTGAGTAAGTATTCATTTCGAACTTAGAAACATTGTATTCGTGTATTTCATGAACAAATGCATGCAACAGACATCTAGAAATATTATAACCCATGTACACACTATTTCAGAATAGCATGGGTGGTTCTGCTAAGCACGTGCTGATTTTTGTGCATGAGTATTCTAGAATTTTTCACCTAAAAACATATCATGCAATGATACATTTTTTGGGGCTGTTTTACACCCACATGTGCTAAAATAATTTTGTGCTAAAATAATTTTACATGCATATTTTTTAGTCTTGCACGTGTTTATTCATCACCTGCATTGATGCATGTGTCAAAAGCAAATGCTCCCAAGCTTATTTGAACTATGGCATGTATATGTGCAGCTTTTTTCTTTTTTACAGCTTTTTTTGTAATCTATACATAAAATGCATTCTACATGTTTCTGTTGCATTCATATTTGAACATTTTTGTGCATGTAATATCAGCATGCATTTCTGAATTGCAGTGTGGATTGATAAATTTGTTTTGTTCTGCAGTCTGGACAGTGAGGAAGAGTGGCAGCCAGCTTTGCCATGCACCAGCAGCAAGGAGGTTGTTTCCCACCACAAAGAGCTGGAACTGCCAGCAAGCAAACCAGAGGGAGGTCTCATGTCAGCCAGTGCGATGTCTGAGGATGATGGCACAGAAAGGTGGAATGAGGATGAGGTTCCAGCGCTACCAAATTTCCTCCCAAAAAGAAACCCAGGAGTGCAGCTTGTGATGGACAGGATCTATTCCCCTCTGCAGCTCTTTCAGCTCTTCTTTACAGGCTCTGTGGTGGACACCATTGTGAAAAACACCAACACCTTTGCACCAATGAGGGCGGAGGCTGGAAAACATTTCCTTCGGTTGCTTTTGAATGCACACGAACTGTATCAGTACATCGCACTTGTCATCTACATGGGGCTCCTCGGTGCAAAAAACATCGTTGATTACTGGTCTGGTCAAGAAATGTATCGCCTACCATTCCCAAAATCGGTCATGTCAAGGTCCAGATTTCAGGCCATTTTTTTGGAACCTGCATCTTAGCAATCCTGAGGAGGATCGAGACAACTCGAGAAAAGTGAGACTTCACAAGATCAAGCCCCTGTACAGTGACATCGTCTTGGCATGCAAAACCTATTTCCATCCAGACAGACAGCTAGCAGTGGATGAGAGGATGGTGGCTTCAAGTGCGCAAATCAACATCAAGCAGTACCTGAAAGACAAGCAGACCAAGTGGAGCTACAAACTCTTCGTGCTGGCTGATTCTGCCTGTGGTTACACAAGGAACTTCTTCGTTTATGAATCTTCCCTGGCCACTGGAAAAGGGCTCGGTTATGATTCTGTTATGCAGCTTCTGGATCTGTCACTTCTCGGCAAAGGCTACCAGCTTTTTATGGACAATTTCTATACTGGACTTGCTGGCCAAGAAGACTCTGGTGTGTGGCACTATACAGACCGACCGGCACACTATTACAGAAAGAACATGTTAAAAATAATATATAATAAATACTGTTTATAGTGTCTATTATTGTTTAATAAATACTATTTTATAATATTGGCATATCTGATTTAGAAAGAAATATATTGTGTTAGCCATTTTTCAGTGCTTTTATTGCAGGTTACATTGTTTTATGCCTGTAGGTGATGATAAGGGTCTTAATGCGTTAGTTATTAGACCATTCATTCAGTGCTGATTTATTCAGTTGATGGATTCTGTGACCCACCAAATTATATGACTCTAGTACTGAGAGTAAAACATAAAAAAACATGATTATTATAGTTATTCTATTCTAACCACTCTGACTTGTAAGCAGAAATTAACCATGGTTTTTGCTACAAAAAGAGCATTGTTTTAACTAGAGTTATACAAATAGTAGTCAACACAGCAAAACAGTTCACAGAATTCAGTACAACATCTGAAAGAAACAAGGTTGTTAAGAAATAAATTGTTGGGGTTCTCAACTCTTGAGAGATCCACTCTCCTTCATCAAACACACCTGGACCACGGACCATTTTGGTACTGTCATGACGTTTTTTAATAATAAATATTTTTGAAACATTCTCCCATCATTGCTTTAATTTCAGTGTCATGGTTTATGTTAAGCTGTTAGCTCGTTATGACTATATTGTAACAGCAATATTGTAGCCTAGTATTAGTCAGCTGAACTGAAAATAAGCATTCACAGTGTATTAGTTTTGATCGACTGGCTGTAATAACCCAGAGCCAAACAGAGAGAGAGCTCCTCTACGACTCTGTCCACTGCTGTCCGTTCATTACTATTAACCTATCAAAAGTTGTAATTAGGGTACGTTCATGACGTTTGTAAAGCGTTTTTTCCCAACGTGCAGATTACGTTCTTCTAACACCTGAATAAAACGTCTCCCAAAAGTTGCAGCTTGGTCTGGTTTCATTTTCTTAGTAAACAAACATGATTTACTAATATTTTATAAACGTTTTTAAAACGTTGTACTACAACATTACGTAATCGCAACCAAAATACAACCTTGTGAAAAGTTGTAAAGCGTTTTGTGTTTGCCCTTTAGACTAAACTCCATCACTGCTTATGCCCTTTATTGTGTTTTATTGCTCATTTGATCTAGTTTCATCTTTATGTTTTAATGTGTAACCGCTGGCTAAAGAATATGAGAGGAACCCGAGAAAAGCACGGAGGAGCACACCGGAAGAACCCTCTGCTGGTTCAGACACGTGACTTACTAAAAGACACTTTTATTTCACACCATGGGATAATTAATAAAACACAGTTTACTAATGAAATACCCGCAGTCTCAAAGAGACCATAATAACCTTAGACCTGTCTCAGATGATTCGTGTCATCTCTAAACTCTCAGTATTATTATCAGACTGCCTTCTGAAGCGCTGGAAATTTTTATTATTATCATTTATTTCCCCCTTTTCCTTTCTTTTGATTCTTGATAACGCAGTGAATGATGTTGATCTTCGAATAAAAAAACACGCTGGAGGCTTCACGAAAGCGGCCAACCACGTGCCAAGGACAGCCTCTGTGATTGGTGGTTTCTCTCTGACGTCATGTCCGTCATGGCTGCGTCCTCATGCTGTGCACGTGCGGCGTAACGAAACACACACAACAGTACGCAAGAGTTGCCTTTACTTACACGGTTAGTAGTGACTGAATCATAAATACCAGTAAATTGTAACTGCTCGTGTTGATATGAGTCGTGTTAGTCTGATGGCATGGTTTTGACTCGTGTATGTGGATCGCTGTAGACAGGATTTCCTCACACCCTCATAGCACCTGTTTCTCCTGTTTTAGGATATTTTAAAGCTGACGTGTAAACTCTGCTGTAAATCAATACATATGTTCATCATGTATGAGACGCTGGTAGAGTGTTAGTATAGCTTATCGTGATGAAGCACCTCCTCAGTGACTGAAGCAGTAACTCAACACAAGATTGCTGAAATGTTCTGTGTGTCTTTAGATGAAGGTGAAGGGGAAGAAGCCTCGCTTGATCTCCTCCAAGAGAGGGGTGGTGGTGAAGGGCCAGTGGAAGGCAGTGAATCTGGACCCCAGTCTGTTCTCTGAAGAGGGTCTGGACGGGCTGGTCTGCTTCGAGGAGCTAACGGATTACTCTCTGGTCAAGCCGGAGAAGACCAGCAGCAAAGCCAAGAGGAAGGCCGACGAGGAAGAAAAACCTGATAGAAAGAAGCAGAAGAAAGTTGAAGAAGACGAGGAACCTCAGGACAGTTCCGCTCTAGAGGAGACGCTGGAAGAAGAGGAGAGTCCTGACGGGCCTCCAGACACACAACACACCCCCTCCACGAAGAAGAAGAAGAAGAAGCAGCCGCGGAAGAAGAAGAAAGCGCTTGAGAAAGCATCAGAGGTGGCTCCTCCATCTCAGAAAAAGAGCTGGAGCCGTCCGGCGGAGGCTGAGAGCTCAGACGTCTCGGCCTGGAAGGACCTGTTCGTCCCAGCGCCGGTGTTGACTGCTCTGAGCTCGCTGGGCTTCTCAGCTCCGACCCCGATCCAGGCCCTGGTGCTGCCCCCGGCCATCAGAGACCGCCTGGACATCCTGGGAGCGGCCGAGACCGGTGACCGCCTCCAGCTTTACTACGCTCTGTTTCAGTACACGCCACTGTAGTAATTATGATATCGTCAATGTTTAGGATATTACTTTTATATCTCATGTGCTATCTAAGATATCAGTCCTGCTCGGTCAAAGCTTGAGCAGAAGCAGATCGTGATTCTGTGTCTGTGTTCTTCAGGCAGCGGGAAGACGTTGTGTTTCGGGATTCCCATGATCCACAGCATCCTGGAGTGGAAGAAAGCGTCAACGGGTGAGAAGACGACCCGAGCCGAAGACACGGAGCAGAGAGTGGAGAGCCTGTACCTGAGAGACACTGAGGAGAGCGGAGGAGTGTCTGCTGAGGAGGAGGAGGAGGAGGAGAAGCAGGAGGAGGAGGAGGAGGAGAAGCAGGAGGAGGAGGAGGAGGAGGAGGAAGGAGCCCCAGCAGCTCAAACACAGAAGAACTCCCAGCAGCCTCTGCTCGGTCTGGTCATCACTCCCACCAGAGAGCTGGCCGTTCAGGTCAAACACCACATCGACGCCGTGGCCCGCTTCAGCGGTCAGTCATTTACACCCACACCAGCAATGCTATTGTTTCCAGTAGACAGGAAGTGATGATGTCCAGAGCAAAGCTCTTCACTCCCGTTTCAATGCCACTTCTATTAGAGTTGTGGTTCATTTTTCCTGCGTCTTTCACACATAGCACAGAATTAACTGCAATATTGTCAAAATTTCATTAAAAGCATGCACTGAACCCAGATGTCTAAATATAAATGTGATGATGATACTTCTTTCACTCACAGCTATATGTGACCCTGAACCACAAAACCAGTCTTGAGTCCAGTCTGGGGTTTATTTGTAGCAATATCCAAAAATACATTGCATGGGTCAAAATTATTGATTTGTTTTTATGCCAAAAATCATTAGGAAATTAAGTAAAGATCATGTTCCGTGAAGATTTTTTTTCAAATGCCTACTGTAAACATATCAAAATGTCATTTTTGATTATTAAAATGCATTGATAAGATATTCATTTGGACAACTTTAAAGGTGATTTGCTCAGTATTTAAATTTTTTGGCGTCCTCCGATTCCAGATTGTCTAATAGATGTATCTCAGCCAGGTATTGTCCTATCCTAACAAACCATGGATCAATAGAAAGCTTATGTATTGAGCTTTCATATGATGTTTTGTCAAATTTTACATTAATTTTACCTTATGACTGGTTTTGTGATCACAAATCTCCTACTAAATAAGACTCTTCTACAACTGAATTTGAATTCTAAATTTGACTACAAGTGAGTCTTACCACCAACATTACCTGAGCAGTTAAGATAGAGACCGTAGAAACCCCAGACCTTGGCTATGTTTACATACAACCAAATAATCAGTCAGTACTGGTGTTGAGCGCTCGATCAGACTGGAATGTAACTAAATGTCCATTGGATTGAAAGGGACGGTTGATTTTCTGATATGATCGAGAGTGCATGTAAACACTCGTTCGGGTTGAAAACTGTAAGTATTAGGCATGTCAATTTTCCATAATTTGCACAATCGGATGCATACAGAACGAGCCGTTTTATAAAGGAATGTTGTGTGATTATGAAGTGGAGCAGGACGAGCTCCCAGCAGGATGTGTGTGTGTTTACTGTATGATCAATATAAGAAGCCCTGAACTATGTGTAATACTTATCCAAAAACACATACTTATGAATTCTGCTGTTTAAAACAAATAAATAAACAGTGCAGGAGAGTGCTGTATATTTGATCCGTTCTGATGGTGATGCAGGGGTCCGGACAGCGGTGGTGGTGGGAGGAATGGCTCCTCAGAAGCAGCAGCGGGTTCTGATGCAGAGGCCAGAGATCGTGATCGGGACGCCGGGGCGTCTGTGGGAGATGATCCGAGAGAAGCACCCGCACCTACAGAACCTGCGGCAGCTGAGGTACATCCTCATCTCACACTAAACACAGAACATTACCGCTCCCGGTCAGACATCTCACAGAGTGTTTCTATCCCAGCTTCGTCCAGTGTGTCTGTGATGTGACTGCTGGACAGCTGTCGTAGTGCGCAGCAGAAAAGACTGTTTGTGATGTCCGCAGGTGTCTGGTGATCGACGAGGCTGACCGGATGGTGGAGAAGGGTCACTTCGCGGAGCTGGAGAACCTGCTGGAGATGCTCAGCACGTCTCAGTTTAACCCCAGCAGACAGACGTTTGTGTTCTCGGCCACGCTGACCATGGAGCACGGTCTGCCCACGCGTCTCCAGCAGAAGAAGAAGAAGAAGAGCGAGCAGCGCAGCAGACTGCAGCTCCTGATGGAGAAGGTGGGCATCAAAGACAAGCCCAAAGTCATCGACCTGACCCGCAAACAGGCCACGGTGGAGACGCTGAGCGAGACGCAGATCAGCTGCACCAAAGAGGACAAGGACCTGTTCCTCTACTACTTCCTGCTGCAGTACCCCGGCCGAAGCATGGTGTTCGCCAACAGCATCGACTGCATCAAGCGTCTGAGCGCTCTGCTGCTGATCCTGGACTGTGCTCCTCTGACGCTGCACGCCAACATGCACCAGAAGCAGCGTCTGAAGAACCTGGAGCGCTTCGCTGAGAAGGACAGGTGAGGAGAGCTCCGTCCAGAAGATCTGTGGAGAGCAACGGCTTCAGGAAAGATACCTGCGCAGCTACACCTCTGTTAAATGTCTGAGAAACTCCTCTGAAAATGAGGATGCTGTCAAAAACCATGTCACAAGTAGATTTTCTGTGTCCATTCAGTTTTATTAACTGAATTACGGTTTTGGTCGGCTCCTGTCCTCAGTGATCTTGAGCAGAGTTTCTCAGGAGCTGCGCGGGAATCTTTCTTGAAGCGTCTCAGAGATGTTGTTCTTCTGGATTGGGTCTGTTTCTTCAGCGATTCCAGACAGACTGCTGCTGATGATCAGATCAGGCACAAATCTCACTCGATTATTACAATAAACAAACACTTCACTTTTTCTTGAAACACCTCTAGAGTTAAACACTCGGGTTGAATGCGCTCAGCCGATCTCCAGGTATGGACGAGCACTTCTAGCTGTAGCTTAGACCGTTAGCATCACGTTCAAAAGAGACTGAATGTTTTCCTATTTAAAGCTGGACTCTTCTGTAATGATGTGCTGTACTGAGACTGATATATGCAGGAACTAAACAGCGTAGTAATCAGGTTTG
>JAUMHI010000019.1:3503559-3523606 GCA_032359435.1 Enteromius unitaeniatus
CTGCGGCTGTCACGGGAGTCCCGGAGGAGCGGCGAGCGGAGGCGGTGTTCTCGGGGTGTTCTCGGGGTGTTCTCGGGCTCGGAGCGACGGTCTCCGGAGCGCCTTCGCCTCGCTTCGCCCCGATCTGAAGCTGCGCTGTCCGGGGGAGGAGGAGGAGGAGGAGATGTGCGCATAACCATGGAAAGGGGGCCTGAGCGCTGAAGAATCTTGTCTTTCTGTTTGCCCCTCAATCGAGCCACACAAAGGCTGAATTACTCATTCAAACCTCGCGGGACAAAGGCGGAGGAGCCGGAGAGCACTCTCGCATTTGTAGTCAAACATTCTGAGACTTAAATCGAGTCGTCGTGAAAGAGAAAGAGTTAGACAAAGCCCATAGAATTGCCATCAGCAAACATTTTCCTGTGTCATATTAGTGGGTCTCCATGGCTCCTTCTGGCCGGGGGACAATGGCACAAGTTTGCACACTCGAATACTGTCACCCTGCCAACGGAGACAAGGGCCAGAAGCAGGACAATCCCGCAGAAAGCAGCGGCTCCGCGGGGAAGAGCGGGAGGAAGGAGAAAGGGACTTGTGAAATGCTAATTGAGCTCCGTGCCTCATTGAGAGGAGAAACAGAGCAGGGCTACCTATCCGTCCCGCCGAGACCTTCCTCTTCCTCCTCATCCTCCTCATCCTCCTCCTTCACGGTCTGTTAGCATCAGTCAGAAAACCCTCAAAATGAAGAAGCAAATGACTTTTATTTTAATTCGTTTTCAGAAGAACCAGGGCTTCTTTAATACAGTTGTACACAGAATGATCCCACGAGCAAAAGTTCTCGAAACTATTTCTGAGAAAACTGTATACTCATTCAAAACGAGTATAGACAGAACAACACAAAAATCCCTTCATTATTCAGAAAAGTCATATCTCGTCATAATGCATTAACATCAGTGCTGTAATTAAAGTTCAAATCTGTTTTACTGACTGATATAACTCAACACAGCCCACTGATCTAGAAATCAGACCTTTACTTGAGCACAACGCACTTTTATTAATAAAAATGGGTTTTATTGCACTTTTGAGGAGGATTGTATCATATTAATATCCAACTTTAAATATTTAAAGTCGACATGCAAGTTCCAGCACAATCAAATATACTTGAGTATATCTTTAGTTGGACTTCGTACAAAATGAGTTATTCCGACTCAGCAGAGCTTAAGTGTGCCAGTTTAGTATACTCACCCCCCAGTTCCACAGACCAGGCTTAAGCTAGTCCCAGACTAACCTGCATGTTTGAGCGGTCTCAGAGGAAGATATCTTCAAACATGTCAGTGTCATTGTTCTGTGATGCTCACCTGTAAGATTTTCTTATGAGGCATTTTTGTAAAAGTTGCTCAAATATCTTAATTTAACAACACATGAAGAAATGTATTTCACATACATGTATTATCAAATTATACTTTAGTAGAAGTCACATTATACTCAGTGAAAATGCTTCTCAAATGATCTGGACCAAGACTTAATAATGCTGTCTCATCACACTGAATCATCTTCTCAATGCACGGATAAGCTGCTTAAAAACCTGCATGAGCTGTTTCTGTCAGACAGACATATGAAGGTTTGGTTAAAGGAAGAAAACAGAAAATGAATGGCACAGATCAGACACATCTGTCTAGTTTAACAATTAAAATGCAGCTCAATCAAACCCCAACATCCAGCATTTACAGACTCGTGCCATTTACAATTAACTTTATATACAACGTTCTGTTAAACACACAAGATTTATGATATTTCATATTTAAAAAGTAACCAGTGACTCCAAAACATGAACTGTACAAATTCTCACGATTTAGTTTGAATTCAGTCTGATCTGTTCAGGCAACACAGACAAAATCAACAAAAATAATGAAAACACTTCTGAGGTTGAAAAAAGAAAGCAACTTGTAATGTCAATATGTGTTCTTCGAGTGGAGGGTGAACACATGAAGCCAGAAACACACTGTATTTACAGCTGGAATGGATCTTGTTTTGTAACGATATGATTCTGTTCTCTTGTCGAGAGTCGAGTAGTTGAGAAGGAAGAGAAAAAACACATAACTCAAGCTTTGCACTGCAGAAGATGTGAAATGTAAATATGAATTGTGACAGAAGTATGCCTGACTCTTACGGTAGGAGCATGTGTTCCTGTACTGTACATCATCAGTGTGTGTACGCTTCAATACACGACAGTGCTCATATTTATAAAAACGTTCTGAGACATGAGAGACTTGGGGATGCATACACAGAGTTTATTTCCAGACGTGTATTTTCATCTTTAATGATGGACACTTGTACTTCTTGTGAAACTTCTTCCTCGGTCAGAGCCTCTCAAAGAAAACATGAACCAGAAAGGTCTCAAATGCTTTAGATGAATGTACTTGCACAGTTGTTCTCAGCACTGATGAAGCACACAACCTGCAAATGCCAAGAAAAAAAGAAAAGAACATAAATAAATCGATTGAATTGAATTTATTACAAGCTCCTGTCAGTGAACAGGAATCGATTTGATTTAATATACATCATTGTGTGTTTGAGAGCAGAGGACTAGTAACTCGAAATCAAATACAAACATAATGAAACCTGTTTTATAGGCACACACTTCAGATTAAAGACACATTTTGCTGTCATTCCTATAACGTGTGTATCATCACAGACTTTAAAAGGCTTCATGTGTATCTATTAATAGGAAGTGTTCTGTTTACTAGTGATTGCCGTCTTGTGATGAAAAAAGTATCTGAATAAGGTCTAATCATGAACAATGCATCACATCACATTAAATAAAGACAAAATAAATAAAACAAACAAACAATAGCAATAACTCACATGTATATGGTCCAGCGATGAATTATGAATCATCTTATAACGGGTGTCTAATCCTAACTTCTGACTTCCACTAAACATGATGGGCCACAAAATGAAACGTGATTGGTCGATTTAGCTGTCAGTTAAATGGCCTAGAGTGGGTCTTGGCCGTCTAAAGTGGACAAAGTTGCCAGGCTTTCAGTCTGGATAGTCCAGACGATAGATCTGCAGGAATAACTCACACAGCTAGGACACAGTGAAAGAAGACGGAGCCCAAAAAGGCTTTTTAATACTTCACACTATGAACAAACCAACAGCAACGTAAGAGCAGCTTTTACCAACAGAGTTAAGAAACTGAGAATAAAGAAACACAGCATTATGAATTCCAACAAACTGAACTTCAGTCTTCTTTTGAAAGTAATATGAGAAATGCAACAATCAGACTGGCTTCAAACAGGTTGATCAGGCTTTTTTTAACATAACGAGCTGCTCTGAGGACAGTTGTGTCTGATGTCTGAGGCAGAGCCGGCGTGAGTGAAGCTGGAGCGTCTCAGCCGGCCGGTGTCGGTCAGAGAGTACTGTCGAGCCGCCCAGTCCATCCGCTCCTGACGCACTGATAACAGCTCCTCCACTACTGCAGGGGGCGCCTGCTCACTCCGACACTGCAACAACACCATTACACAGAGTTCACGCTGAAGGGTCTGGAAAAATACATTTACAGCTTGCTTACGTGTTGTGTTGTGATACTCTAAAATCACAGAAGCCATAAAAAAGCGAAACATATAAACATACAAGTGCTTGATAATGTCTTAATAGCAGTCATAATAGCTTATTTATTTGTTTTGCTTTATGTAGGTTCTACTTATTAACAGCCATTCCTGCATGCAGTGGTTAAACCATGGCGTTTCATAGGAATACAATACATTTACAATTACTGTAATGTAAATAACGACCATATTAAAAAAGATTAATGCGGTGTCTTCTTCACTGCCCAGAATAAAATAAGTAAGGGATAATGTAGAGGCAGCCGGTAGTTATGGCAGAAAGAAGCCCCGACAGTGTGATCAGGTCTTGTGTCACGCTGAAGTGTCTTAGTCCACGATAACTACCGGCTGCCTCTACATTATCCACTTATGTGGCAAGTAGCCGTATAATAAGGAAAAAAATGGACATGAATATGAATTTTAAACATTTTATTGGCATATTTGTTTTAAATTAACATTTTCATCCTTCATCGAAACGATATAGTACCACGTGACTAACATTCAAACGTTAGTAAGACAATTTATAACATCTACATGTAAATAACTAAAATACATCCGTTATTATATATTTATAAGTATTAAATTGCACCTTATGTTGTCCAGTGTTTGTCACATGATGGCTCAAAACCTAATCTGAGCAAAATCACAGCGACCTGTGTGGGGAATATACTGAAGTAATAATCCTTCAAGTTTGTAATTTCCTTCACCACTTCATATCCATGACTATATGTTGTTTACATGTCTCTACTTTCTATAGGGGACCATGGACCACAAAACCAGTCTTAAGGGTCAGTGTTTTAGATGTATATATCATCTGAAAGCTGAATAAATAAGCTTTACATTGATGCATGGTTTGTTAGGACAATATTTGGCAAAGAAAAAACTATTTGCACATCTGAAATCTGGCTGCTAAAAAGAAAATAATTTTTAAAGACTATTTTCTCAATATTTTTATTTACTTCCTTAGTGATGCGCATACATACATATATATATATATAAATAAATAATGTAAGGGATGTAACATTACTGTAAATACCGTTGTACCGCAATATAAATTTTTTTTCGATACTCCCGTGGTCGCATGACTCGATAAAACAATAGGTCTTCTGAAAAACGTTTGTTCAGGCGAATGGAGCGAACGGGAGGAAATCTCTAACAAATGTAGAGATTTCTCGGACAAACCTCAGCGAGTCTCTGGTAGTGTGGCGTGACCGTGAGCTCTTGTTCTCCCAGTGCGTGCAC
This sequence comes from Enteromius unitaeniatus, assembly GCA_032359435.1. Lineage (NCBI taxonomy): Eukaryota > Metazoa > Chordata > Actinopteri > Cypriniformes > Cyprinidae > Enteromius > Enteromius unitaeniatus. The sequence continues at coordinate 3,508,386 of JAUMHI010000019.1, forward strand.
ACTCCTCTCTCTGAGTCTGTTCTGTTCAGAGAGAGGCTGAGAGGAGCAGGGCTTTCAGTTCAAATAGATATTATGCTGCTTCTAACTCTATTTTACATGCAAATAGAGTCAAAATCACAGCATAGCCATTGTCTATATCTTATGTGTACTTGGTTTCATCAGACAATTCTTGATTATTAATAAGGATTTTAATCTAGATGAACATCTTGTAAGGTAGAGCTAGTTCAGTAGTCCTTATAATGGCGTGCATTTCAGTCACTATTTCATATTCATTCTGTTTTTCTGACAACAGAAACCATTAAAAATATCCGTGAAGACAGTTATATTGAGAGTTAGGGGGCACTGAATAACATTATGAGACACAGAGAAGCAAGATGATATGAGGCACTGACGTAATGAATATGGCAAATTGACGTATGACGTCATCTAGCGACAGCTTAAATCAGATGTGTGGAAGGTTTCATAATTTTTTGTTATTAAAATGGAAAAATGTAAGTTTCAAAGTTTCCGGATAGATGTCTAATGTGTGCGCCATTGATATGTTCAGTGTTCATGTAAACTGTTTAATAAACTTCTGCCACTTTTTTTGAGCCTCTTAATTAGTTTTGTTTTTCCTGTAAATGATTCAGTAAATACCGTACTGTGCCATTCATACTGAGGTATTACCGTACTGTGAAGTTTTGATACAGTTACATCCCTAATATAATATATATATATTATATTATGGATGTAACTGTATCAATTTCACGTTACGGTAATATATATTTATTATATATATATATTTTAAAAACACAAGAATAAACCAGCATCCCAGCTTCAAAACACACCTATACTGGTTTTTCTTACTTAGAGCTGTGTTACACACATGATGCATGAAAACTCATTTTCAAAAATCTGTAAGAGTCACCTGCTCAATCTGAAGAGCCTGGCTGTGATCGCTGCTCATGTAAGCATCTACCAGAATGGTGTAATCTGACATCAGGACGTCCAGAAGCACGAGGCGCAGCGGGAGAAGATGACTGACCGAAGCGGCCATGATGTTCATGAGGGCAGGTGGAGCCGGACGGATGTACCACACTTCAGGACACTCCTGGAGAGAACAGAGCCGCCCGCAGACAATCCCCAACACAAGAAGAAGAGAATTACAAGCCCTAATAAACAACATTCATCTGCTGCTTTACCATCAATGTTGGAATCAGGGTTTTTTTCAGGATTATTTGATGAATAAAAAGTTTAAAAGATTAGCATTTGTTCAAAATAGAAATATTTTCTAACAATACAAGTCTTCATCACATTTTATTTATTTCTGTAGTGTATACTAAATGGTGTATTTTTTCAAATAAATGCTGTTTTTATTATTTTATTCAAACAATACTTAAAGTAGCAAAGGTTCAAAAGCAATCAAATAAAATTGAAAAATAAGCAGCAAAATTATTTCAACGTTGATAATAAATCAGTATATTATGATGATTTCTGAAGGAGCGTGTGACACTGAAGACCGGAGGAATGATTGCAGGACTACACGGTTTTAAAATACACCAATACAATGAACCATTATTTTAAATTACAATAATAATTCTCTTTAGACGACAATAATGAATTAATGAACAATAATAGCCATATAATAATCTTGTTTTGCTTCTTAATAAACTCCAGTGTGAGGGTAATATGAACAGACACGGTCACAGCTAAACAGAGCTTTGAGTCCATTTTAAATCCAGCTACAGAAGAAAATAGTGTTTCTCAGCACAGTCCTGTGAGAAACCCTGCTGCTGACACCTGAGAAACCTCCTCACACTGCTGTAGTGACACCTGCTTTGTTTCAGACCTTGCGGTGGCGCTCTTGGGAGCTCAGGGGTGAAAGGTCAGAGACGGGCAGCTTGAGGTGAAGCCGGAGCACCTCCTGGAGAGAGCTGACCCGGTCCGGGAGAAAGCCTCCGGTCTCGTTGTAGAAGAGCATGAGGTCAGCCACCTGCAGAGCAGCACAGCATGAGCACTACTGAGGGAGCTTAGCCAGCACCAGACACTACTGTACGTTTATACTGGAGCCAGGACACAAGAAGTGCATTTATTCAGTCACAGAACACCTTTATATCAAGTAATACTAGAGATTTTTATTTAATGCCATGTCAGCATCTTGGTCTTTTTTCATGGCAGAAACAATAAAAAAATAATAATAATAATAATTAAAAATGTAAAATTGTGCTGTCAAAAAATAAATCACAGCCAGTGTTTACTTACATATATATATATATTATATACACACACACACACACGTATGGAAGAAAATTTTGTTGTTTATATATTAAATATATTTATATAATACACACCATGTATGTATTGTATATGCATAATAAACATACACGGTATTTTATGCAAACAGAAACTATTACCTTACTTTAGTCCAAGTTTTCTTTTAATAATGTTTTCTAATCTGATTGGTCCAGGTCAGTTTTCACACCGTGTTATTACGTCACGTCTGTAAACATAAAGGTTGAGTATAAGCTATCCAGATGCTGTGTTGTCAGTAATCACTCTCCCTCACGTTGCTCCATGATAACACTCATGCTCTTCTATGATAACACCAGGAGATGACCGACTGTCCCATCAAACTATTACACGGTCAAGCAGAAGAGGAGTATGAATGAAGCAAGAGAATACAATACTTTTTGTACGCAAAGAAAACTTTGGCGCCATACACAGCTGATGTTTCTTCGAAGTCAATATTTATATTTTCTTTGTGTACCAAAAGTATTCTTGTATCTTTATAATATTAGGGTTGAAGCCCTGCTGCCAGATGAGTCTTCAGATATCTTTCTTACTTCTCTGGACCTTGACATGCAAGTGTTTGTCAGTCGGTGTCCAGTCAGAAGCCTCCTGGTGTTCATCTAAAATATCTTAATTGTGTTGAGTTTCCGTTTGGATTAAAAAAAAACATGTTAGATTCGTTTCTTTTGGTAGTTCTGAGCTGATCTGTATAAAGCGCTGTAGAATTAAACGTCTGTGGACCAGGCTCTGCTCCGAGGTCAGACGCACCTGTGTGTCAAACACATTGGTGAGGTGAACTCTGAACTCTGCTCTCAGACATCGGGCCACGCAGCGGCAGTCATGAACCACCTGAAGATCAGAAGATGGAGTAAGACCTCGGGTGGCTCTTCTCAGCACACTTCTGCTGACCACATTCACCTGACCTTCAGGACGTGAGGGTTCTCCAGGATCATGGACAGGCCGTTTTTAAAGGCCTGGCCGCCCAGCAGGAGGATATCAAACAGGTACACTACTCTCTTAGTGGCAACCTGTCAAGAATCACACATAAGAGAGTTCATACTCCACACATGATGAGACTAACATCAGTCATAAAAAATCTGGATGATCAAATCAAAATCATGGTGGAAGATCAATGTGGAAGAAAAATAAAATGTCAATAAGGTCCTGAAAATGTCTTTAACATTAATACAGTTGGTGATTTCAATCAGACATTTTTTGAATACTTAAAATTGAACCATTAAAACAAAGACTAGAGGAATCTAAATGGAAGTATCAGGGGAAAAACCTCATGGGTCACCACTGGAGCATCTCTCCAGATGATACAGAACTTGATTTGGTTTTTTTATGATTGTCATTTTCCGGTTTATTAATGTGAAGTGGTTTTGTACGAAGCTTTTCTATTCCTCTAACCTGTAACCAGCAAAGTCTCTCTTGTGCAGTCTGCCCAAAAACCTCAGCACCGATTCCAATGACTCGTTGTTGTTGGATGTGCATAACCTGATAAACAAAGAAAACTATACGAGAGACTGTGCATCTGAACAGACAGGAGAGGAGATGGCACAATAGAAGACTCACTGCAGGGCCAAACTTCTCATGAAGCTCGTCTATCACCACATATCTCACGCAGTCCTCATCTACATCACCTGAGAAGAAAGAAGACTGAAAGAAGCCACCAGCTGAAGGCAGATGACGAGTGAACCCCGGGACAGTTACCTGCCAGCTTCTTCCTGAACGAGTGCATTTCAGATGTGTGCTCTTCATCAGAGCTGAATATACAAAAAACACAAGTCTGACCAACACTCATGACCCGTGACATTACTAAGGACTCATCCGGTAGTTTAAAGACACTCACAGGTTGTCTTGATTGGCAGAACCGATAAATTCCACTTAAAAAAAGAAAGCAAATTAAAACGAAAGAGAAAAGATATGGGTGTTTGCCATATTTATTATGCATGTGTGTGTGTGTGTATGCGGTTTATATACACGTATATATAAAGACACACATACAGTATGTATTTTGAAAATATTTACATATATATTTATATTCGTATAATGTATATGATATATATTTAATATATAAGCATAACATATTTTCCTCACATACACACCTGCATGTGTGTGTATTTATATACATAATACATCAACACACTATGCACGCAAAAGCCTTTATTTTGGCTGTGATTCATCACTAATATGTTTAAAGCATGCTTTTAATTAGTTGTTTTATTGGCTAGAATGTTTTTTTAGGAATCATGATGTTTACCTTTACGAATTTCATGTCCGAAAATGATCTTGACACCTGGAAATTTGCGTCCGCTTTTGAGGTCAGACACTAGAGGAAGGGAAGCAGTGTGAGGTCAGTGCAGGGCAGCTGCGGTCAGACACTCAGTGAGCAGAGGAGATGCTCACCTTCCTCCAGCAGCAGGCTCCTGCTCTGAGTGACGCGCTGCAGCACGCCGAGGAGCTGTGTGTCTGACAGGACGAGTTTAACGCGCTTCCTCTTCAGGTCCTCCAGAAACGCGCTCTCCTCCGAGCACCAGGCCATGCCGAGCTGCTCACGAAGCTTCATTAACTTCAGCACAAGCCCCGCCCCGCGGGCGAATCCGACGATTTGATTGGTCGCAAGCTGATTCGCTACGAGTTTTTATTACTAATTTATTTTTTCCTTGATTTATTTACAGTATTTCTCAGATCAGAAATTCTATTTTTCAAAACTACTACATGTATGCAGCTTATGAACTTCTATCTGCGGTTTCTTACATTCTCTATAGTCTTACTCTTTACACAATAGGCTTACTCCTCAAAACATAGTAATTAGTTAAGCTACTAAATGCTAAAGGGTTGATCTACTTGTTAAGCATTTTTCTACACATTTTTCTTTATTTATTATAAATTTGCCTTGGATTGTGCAGGTGAATCCTTACTTTCTCCAATGAAGAGAACACAGATTAACCCGTTATAAACCAGTCCTCTGAAATAGCTCAAAGGTGCCTCTTATGAAGATCTTATGAGCCCTCAGCATATATAGGATATGAATCCAGCTATCTATTTAATAGAAAAGAGACTTTTTATTTGTTACACATATTTGGGCTGTGTTTTCTTGATTTTCTGGTGTAAAGCAGCTCTAGCGGTGCTCTGTGAAATGCATTTTATTTTTTCCCAAATACTGTCCATTAAAATATTTCTAGTCTTTGTTTTAAAGGCAGTTTCCCGAACAGGGTTTAAGACTAGTCCTAGATTAAAATAAATGTTAAGAGCTGTCTAAGCTGGAAAAAGCTTGCACTGAGATATCTTAAAATACATCATTGCCATTGTTCGCTCTTAAAATGCTCACAGATACTGCATTTTTGTAAGACATGTTTCCTAAAATTCTTAAACGTCCTAAATTAGCAAAGCTTAATCTAATCCCTATCCGGGAAACCAGCCCTAAATGTTAGCGTCTAAATAATATCTAAAGATATTTCTATTAAAATCGTGTCTCCGCCGGAGGGCGCACTTCTCCAGCACACAACACCTCTCAGCTCTCCTCGAGTCAAACTGTCTTTTCTCAAAACTATTTGTTCATCCTCCACATCATCACGTCACTTGTGCTCATCATAAAAGCAGATTATCATTGTTTTGAACAAACTGTGTCAGCTCTGATAGGTTCGTGCTAGTTTATCTGCCTGCTTTTAAGAGATGATGAAGTAAATAGTGTTTTGCAGGTATTTAATAGTGTTGGGCTGTTTGCACGAATTGTTTTGCGAAATGCAAATGTAAGGGACGATTTCAGAAGAGCACCGAAGACACCCTGAGAAGCAGAGAAGCGAGTAAGAGGAGAGGGAGGAGGGTTCTCTCTCTCCTCCGAGGCTCTGCTGCTGCTCTTGGGCTCCTCTGTGCAGTCCGACAGTCCTCTAGCCTCCAGACTATCAGCGATGAAGAGCTTGTTGGTGCTGAGCTGGAGCAGGCGATCGCAGCAGGTACGAGAGAACCCCTCCGTCAGAGAGATGGAGGCACAGCTTCAGGAAACAGGCTGTGAGTGAAGGTGGCGTGCTTGTGCGGTCCAGGCTCCTCCAGATCTCCGCGGGACTGAAGGAGGGATGCTGGACCTCTGGCCTCTGGTGTTTGGGCACTGCTTGCTCTGCTCGTGTCTTCTCTTGAGTCAGGTACGTCTGAAATGCATCTGCTGATCGCCGAGAGTTCAGGAACTAGAAGTAATTAAAAGGTCGTTTGATTAAAAGCAGACTGGGTCAGAGCCTCGCTGAAACACTGTTCTGAGTACAGTGCATTTCTCAAATCATCCTTAATATTCGCAAAGAGTGCCTTTGTACAAACAGCACCACACAATATAGATCACCTGCTAGAACTTACTCAGAATCTTTCTCAAAAGTGGGTAGCTGTAAAATGTAAAAAACGAAATAAAGGAACAATCGCACAGATAAGAAAAACCTCTATAATGCTATTTGTAACTATAAGAATGAATTTTTTTCTCTCTTTTTTATTTTTGTTTTTGCCGTCACACTATGAAGTATTATTTGTCAACTACCCACATCGGTGCCAGAATGAAAAGCCTTCGTGTCCTTGTTCACAAACAAGATAGTCAGAAAGTCATGTCAGAATAACTCTGTAAGTATTACCCGAACAGTTTGGATGATAGCTACTGTACTGCCCTTCTTATGGATGCTGTATGTTTATTGACAATGTACACATTACTGTATGTGGGATATTGATTGAAAGAGACACTTTTTTCAGGATTCAAGTTACACTTTTACTAGTGTCTGACCAAAAATAAGAAAAACACTGTCATTGTGATATAGAAAAGAAAAAGAAATGTGGGCACAAGGGCAAAAATAGGACAATTAAATAGAACTTTGCTGATATTTCAGAGAAATATATACATTTTGAGCAGCATGACAATAGCAACTACTGATGTAGGAAACTGCAGACAAATGTACATCATGTAGTGCATGAATATACCAAAGCCATCACAACGTATTCATAAGAATGAAAAACTGACGAGATGATGAACAGACCATGAACTTGTTGTTTTGAGAAATGTACTTGTGATCTGAGAAGTGTATCAAAGCCACAGAGAAATACTGTTTTTCTGATAAATCCTTATCTGACTGTAATGACAGTGACAACAGAGTCATTTCCCTGCCATGTGTTTATTATATCAGCTGTTTAGCATCAGAATGAATCAATCACACTTTGATCTAATCAGCCAAATGAGCTCAATCTGAAACGGATTCCAGTTTGATTCTCAGTTCACTCACGCACTGATTTGTGGCTCCTCACAGTGTTATGGGATCATTTGTAAGTCATAAAACAATAAACAGGTACTGAATTGATCTAAAAGCTTTTAAATGTTTATCCATTATAAGCCGCAGGTAAAGAGAACTTATTTGGCACACTTTTTGGCACAAGTGTTGAGGTGGAATATGGTCTGTTCTGCTGCTCAGGGCTGTGTTTGAAGAGAGTGATCTAAACAGACAGAGACGAACACAAGAAGACTAATGACAGCATTCACAGCCTCTGTAACATTTGACCCTTACAGAACACTTCGAGTGTCCCCTGTTAAAATGTTGAATGACTTATTTTGAAAATTGCATTTGCGAAGCAACAGGGAGAGTGACTGGAGCTGTGTGAAGTCATTAGCACCAGATTATTCATGGCCAACACCACCTCTTCATGTTCTCCATAAGGATGAAACACATACTGAAGTCAGTGGTGCTGTAGTACTGTAGATGTTTCTACCTTCTTTCCATTCTGTACATGATCACCCACACATAGGAAGCGTCTCAGAGCCTCCCACTGCAGCGCTGAAGAGGTGGGCGACTTCTCTGAATCCTGAGCGGCTTACATTTACAAAACACCAGAAAGGAGGACACCGCAGGAAACACTGAAGACTGAAGAATAATCCTGAACCTATGCACCGTATTTTTCACGAGTTCACACTTAGATATAATTGCCGTAGTATACTGTAGCAGTGTGTATTTAGTGAGTATAGTAATGCTTTCTTTGGAGTGCTGTCCAGGGAAGGAATCCCCCCCAAACTACCAGCTTTTTTAGCCCTGCTGAAAAATACAGAATGTGCTAGTTAAGTATGTTTTGATGCTGGTTTAATATGGTCCTTTGCTGGTTTATGCTGGTCTAAGTTGGTCCTTTGCTGGTTTAAGCTGGTCCTTTGTTAGTTTATGCTGGTTTAAGATGGTCCTTTGCTGGTTTAAGTTGGTCCTTTGCTGGTTTAAGCTGGTCCTTTACTAGTTTAAGCTGATTTATGTTGGTCCTTTGCTGGTTTAAGATGGTCCTTTGCTGGTTTAAAATGGTCCTTTACTAGTTTATGCTGCTTTAAGATGGTCCTTTGCTGGTTTAAGCTGGTCCTTTACTAGTTTATGCTGGTTTAATCTGGTCCTTTACTGGTTTAAGATAGTCCTTTACTAGTTTATGCTGGTTTAAGATGGTTCTTTGCTGGTTTATGCTGGTTTAAGATGGCCCTTTGCTGGTTTAAGTTAGTCCTTTGCTGGTTTAAGCTGGTCCTTTGTTAGTTTATGATGGTTTAAGATGGTCCTTTGCTGGTGTATGCTGGTCATGTGCTGGCAAAGGACCAGCATAAACCAGTTTAAACCAGCATCACAGCTTCAAAACTTACCTAACCAGTTTATGGTTTTTTTTCAGAAGAGAAAACAGCTCGTTTTGCTGCTTGATACTGCATATTACTACCATATAATTAATGAACTGGAAGTCTCGCACAGTCACAAAAAAACAGATTACTTACGCATTTAAAAATAACATCCATAAGAATTAACAAAACTCTAGCCAGAACCTCTCCATTAATGGGTGAAAATAAATCTTATATTTGCCTTTATAGAAATAATAATATAGAAATAAGCTTTCTCCTTGTTACAAGGCGGCTGTCTGTGGTGACCGTCATCAGCGGGAACCTTCCCCGGAATATTAGTTCCTACCCGGACACTTCCAAACACTCGCGAAAATCCGCCTCGGGCTTTGGCGGGCTTTTCCCCTTTATAAGGCCGAGAGACAAACAGTGCAAAGTTTTGTTCCTTGTGTTCAACTCCGTGTGTTTATCTGTGGTTTATTCTGGACTTGTTCATTCGACTCTGAAGAATCAAACTCTGCCTGGACTCTCGTTTCTGCCTGATACCTCGACCTTCTGCCTGATTCCGGTACTGTCTTGCTTTACCTACACTGTGTTTGTTGGCTATCATTGTGACTACCGCTTGTTTGACTACGGCTCTGAAAATAAACAGCATGCAAATGGATCAAATGTCTTCTGAGTCATTGCTACAGAAAACTTCGCTGAACCCTGATCCAGCGGCTGTATTTCAACTGGCCAAAAAGGTGAATCGCCAGGGCTCTCTATTGAACACGCACCATCAGCAACTAGAGAAACTGACGCATATGACTGAGGAGATGAGGCAATCGATACAGACTTTAAACACCTCTGTTCAGACTCTAAGCACCACCATTGCCGCTCTGGCTCAGACGCCCGCAACCGCCCCCGTTGCTGCTGACGTGAATCCACGCTGCTCGTGTATCTCTCCCTGAAAAGTATGCAGCTCTCTGGGAAAATGTAAGGGGTTTCTGATGCAGTGCAACCTATTCATCATGCTCTGGGAGGGACAAAGGATGTCGTTCCTCAGCTATACGGAGTTCCAACAGCAATTTTGTGATGTATTCGATCACGCCACTGGAGGCCGCGACCCCAGCGATGAAATCCTCATGCTGAAGCAGGGAACAAGGACAGCAGCCGAATTCACCCTTCAGTTCCGTATCCTGGCTCAGACCGGCTGGCCCACTGAACCACTGAAAGCACTCTACCATAAGGTGCTCTCACGTGAGCTGCAGTCAGAACCGGCATGTCGAGATGAGGGGAAGTCACTGGAACAGTTTATGGAGCTGGCCATCCAGTTGGATAACCTCATCCACTCACGTCGAGGATGACCGCCTCTCTTGACCCGCTCACCATTCGCTGCCAACAGTCAGGACACCTATGAGCCCATGCAAATCGGGAAGACTCACCTGACGGACAATGAGCGCGACCAGAGGATCTGCGACAACCTCTGCCTCTACTGTGGCCAGTCCGGTCACATCAGGGCCAACTGTCCCATCTGGCCTCCAAGATCCATGCCATCATGGGTGAGTGCCAAACATCTTGATCACTCCATGAAACTGCCTGTAACTATCGTAACCCAGGGACAACAATTTACTACCATTGCGTTTATTGACTCGTTTACAGAGGGTAACTTTGTGGATGAGGCTTTTGCTAATCGTATGCATCTCCCTTTAATTCCATGTGGACCACGTGTGGCAGTCGCAGCCCTAGACGGCCGGCCACTGGGCTCCGGAGAAGTCACCTACACCACCCAGGATCTAAAAACTTCTCATCGGCCCCATACACTCTAAAACCATCCAGCTCTTCACCATATACTCACCTGCACACCCCATCATCCTGGGCCTGCCTTGGCTGGAACACAACCCCATCATATCTTGGGCCGATCGGCAGATCATCAAATGGTCGCACCTTTGTCACACCCACTGCCTACAGAACCTACAGACCCCCGCTGCACCTCCCACCACAGCCATCCCCGAAGTGGAGGAATTCAAGGCTCCACCCAGCGAGTATCACGACCTCAAGGAGGCCTTTAGCAAGGAGAAGGCTACTCACCTGCCACCACACCGGTCTACCGACTGCACCATTGAACTTCTGCCTGGCGCCACTCCACCCAAGGGCCGCATCTTCCCACTTTCTCAGCCAGAAAGTGGGAACAGCTCCATAAGGCCCGGTACTTCACCAAGCCTGACCTCAGGAGTGCCTACAACCTCATCAGGATCAGGGAGGGAGATGAGTGGAAGACCGCCTTCTCTACGACCACTGGGCACTATGAATATCAGGTGATGACAACGTTTCCTGGGGTTTGCAAACTTCTACCGCCGCTTCATTTGAAATTTCAGTCAGGTAGCCGCACCACTCACGTCCATGACCAAGAAGGGACCCACCATTCTTCGCTGGGACCTCCAAAGCAAACAAGCATTTTAAGACCTCAAGGCTCGGTTTACCTCGGCCTCCATTCTTCATCACCCAGACCCTAGGAGGGAGTTCACTTTCGAGGTTGACGCTTCTAGCACAGGCATCGAAGCGGTGCTCTCTCAAAGACACGGCGAACCGGGCAAGTTATACCCCTGTGCGTTATACTCACACAAACTCACCTCAGCAGAACGAAATTGTGACGTGGGAGACAGGGAACTGTTGGCCATGAAATCAGCCCTCCAAGAATGGCGCCACTGGCTGGAGGGTTCCATGCAACCATTTCTCGTTCTCGATTATGTTATTGTGTTGAATTTAATATACTTCATCTGGACTGAGAATTGTTTAATGTATTTTAGGAGAAATGTTCATCTGGTCATTAATGTTGTAATTTTGAAATAATTTATCATGATGTGGTGATTTGTAAACTGTAGAACTGTAGTAAACTGAAATAGTACGCCCAAATCAAAATCATTACAAATAAGTAAAATGTCATTTCTTTATAGATTATATAACAACAACTTTCAAAACCGAAAAGGCAAGGAGCTTTATTTGAGAAAAGGGCATAATAATAAAATAGGAGCAGACCTGTAGTGGAAGTACACTGTGCTGATGTCATTTCCAATTTTTGTGAAAAGGGCTAATTTGAAGATGAAAATCTGGTAAAATAAAATGTCAGGAAACAGGGAAGCTACACTGTGTGATGTAAATGTGTGTCTGATCTGGTGAATCAGTGAATCAGCCTGTAATAGTCATCTCTCCCTCAGGCGGAGCTCCAGACGTCTTGTTCTCAGCACAGTATAACCAGAGGAGCTGAGGGCTGCCAGCTGCTGTGCTCCTGCAGGACCTACCCTCCTCCTCCTCCACCGCCTCCTCCTCCTCCACCACCTCGAGGACTGACCACTGAGGGTAAGACATCACCACACATTGGTCTGAAATCCTTAGAAACATATTAGAAATGCCGTGCATCAGTGGTAGCTGAGCTCAGAGTTATCTCCAGCTTGCCTCAACACACCTGTCTGGGAGTTTCTAGTATATCTAGTAAGAGCTTGGTTAGGATCGGCGCTGAACTACTCCTCCAAAACTGAGTTTGGTGAGCCCTCCTGTGCATAATAAATACTTTAGTTTGAACTAATCCAAATAATTGATTATATTTATTAATGTTCCTTTTCACACATACAGACTTTCCTGCTAAATTACCGGTAAATTACCGCTAAGAGATCATGTGTGAACAGGAATTCAATATGAGAAGTTGTAACACTGCTGTGTGTGAATGCAGAATGAAGGTCACACTGATTTAAGACGTCTACTCTGGACCAATCATATCACTCTGGTGCAGATGACACATTTACTCTGTGCTGTGTAGTTCAGTATCACATTGCCTGTGCCAGTACATTTTACTGGTAAAGGGCATGGCGATTTAATGGTATTACTGTGTTAATGAGGAATGTGTGCATGTGTGATCTGTCCTTCAGCTCCGGAGGCTTCTGCTCCTCTGCCGAGGCTCTGGTGGACGGAGATCATTGTGGCGGGGACAATAGCAAGCACTTTGGCTGTCTTTCTGTTGCTGATTGTCATTATCTGCTACAAGGCCATAAAAAGGTATGTAGCGCTGTCACATTCTGCCTCATTTGTGCTTGTTTGCTTTATGTAGTGCAGCTTACAATAACCAGCTTAATAGCAATGCAAGAAAACTGTGATTCTGTAGAGGTGGATAAAGATTTGTGTTGTTATGCAAATTGAGTTCATCAGCTGATCAGTCTGAGGTATTTGAGATATATTAATATAGTGACTTTAGAAAGATGACAGCATAGTCAATCATTTTATTTTTAGACATATTGGTATGTTTGTTAGTGAAGTTAGTTGACTTTAGCGGTGCATTTTATCCCAATCGTGACAGTTCAAAACCCCAAGAAGAATTAAAGATTGGATTCCTAACAAACTCTTATTTAGGTATCTTCATTTTAAGGCCCTCTATAGTTCAGTCCCATTTGACAGTGGTCAAAACACAAAAGCTTACAGCTGATACTGTTATCTGTGACGACTCGGCGGCTTTTGAATCCATTTGCAAACATTTAATAGAATGGTCAGACAGATACAGGTCACAACAAAACAGACTGAGCAAAGCAGAGCAGACAAGGGCAGTTCAATCAGCAGTCCAGGATCAGGGCACGCAGCGAGAATCAGTAATGGGTATAAACAATCCAAGGTCGGGGAAGGTGGCGAGAATCAACAACGAGAATAAACAACAAGGATAAACAATCCAAGGTCGGGCAGGCGGCGAGAATCAGTAGTGAAATAAACAATCCAAGATCAAACACGAATAATCCAATTAAACAAGAGAACGCTCAGAAATGCAGGCCATGGCTGTGCAAGACTTTGCGTCCTTCTGACGCGAATGCTCAGTATATATAGACCGGTAAACACACTACACCTGTAGTGCCCATCAGTTCCAGTGCGTGGGTCTAAAAGGTCCATGTAGAAACATTAGAACTTGGGCAAAGGTTCCCGCTGATGATAAGCGGGGAGAGCCACAGAGGTGCAGCTTGTGACAGAGCTCTAAGATTTTTTGATAGGAAGATGGAGCTGGAGATCCTGTGAAGAGAGCCATACCCATTGCCCTGGCTGGTAAGCAGGATTCGGACGCTGTCGTCGATCCGCTTGTTCAGTGGTGCGCCAGACAGCCCATTGTAGGTGGACGTGAGCGGCGTCCAAGGTTTCTTCGCTGCGGCGAAGCCACTGTGTTCAGTGGTGGGAAAGTTGCTCGGTTCGCCCATCCAGGGAAACAGAGGTGGCTGATATCCCAGAATACATTGAAAGGAGGCAAGCCCTGTGGCAGGTTTCCTGAGTGAGTTCTGGCCGTACTCTGCCCATATCACATACTGACTCCAGTTGTTTTGATTAGAATGGCAGTACGTCCTCAGAAACAGTGTGAGTTTCTGGTTAAGTTTTTCCACTTGGCCATTTGATTAGGGATGGTACCCAGAGGTCAGACTCACATTTATTCTGAGCTGTTTACAGAAAGTGTGCCAGAATCTGAACGTGTATTGGGGTCCTCTGTATATCATCCGGGATTCCGAAGACTCGAAATACCTGTTGCATCATGACCTCGGCGGTCTCCCAAGAGGTGGGGAGTTTTCTTAAGGGAATTATTCGGCAAGCCTTGGAGAACCAATTACAGTGAGGATAGTGGTATAATTATGAGAAAGGGGAAGATCAGTGATAAAGTCTATGGCAATGTGGGACCAAGGGCATTGTGGTATAGGTAACGGTTGGAGTAGTCTGGCCGGTTTCTGATGGGATGCCTTGGTGATGTTGCAAGTCTTACATTGGGTTACAAACTGAATTACGTCATTATGGGAGAGAGACGGCCACCAGAAACGGCCCTTGGTTAATTCGAGGGTGGCTGTTATTACAGGGTGCCCTGTGCTGGGAGTATCATGAATCCAGTGAAGTAAGCAAGTGCAAAGAGTCTCTGGTATGTACTTATGATTCTGTGGACAGCCTGGAGGTGTAGGGTCAGTGGCCTGGGCTTCCTTGATCTCTGTCATAATGTCCCATTGAATAGGAGCGAGAAGAATGGATGGCGTCCCATCCGGTCTGGGTGGTAAGCATGCGGAATGAAAGGGTATAAAATTTCACATTAAATTTTATTTGTCACATTCACATACATACATGGTACGACATGAAGTGAAATGTATTGCACGACTGCCCCAACAAATTGACACATTAAGAAAAACAATTAAGTAAAACTATTTAAGTAAAATGGCAAAATAGAAGAAGAATATAAAAATAAGTACAGTAGATAAAAATAATAATTATATATATATATTGTGACGAGGCAGCCAGCCTCGTAGGCCAATCATCGCCTCCCCCGTACTTCAGCGCCGCCCTTCTCCAGGTTCCCGACGGGAGTGGGCGGATG
>JAUMHI010000019.1:3541148-3566032 GCA_032359435.1 Enteromius unitaeniatus
CTGTGCACAGAGACTAGAAAGAGAGGAACAGTCTGCTGCTGACCACTCACCACCTTTAAGATACTGAGCTTTTCTTATTAAAAGAAGCTGCTACTTACTATTCAAACCTGAGTTTTGAGCAGTGAAGGGTTGTTTACGAGGCGTGATGCAACACCACGTGTAAGAAGACAGAACTAAGTCATGATCATCAGTAATTATGTCTCCACTGGATGCAACTCATTGTGTCATAGTGCCAGGACACAATATGGTAAGGTTTCTGTTACATACTTGAGCTATGTAATAAAGAAAAAAATAAACTGAAACTTATTGAAAAGGATTCATTTCTATCAGTGTGAACTGACCACTACATAGAATACGAAGAATATGAAATACTTAAGTCAGTTTAACAGAACAGCACAAAACACACTCAGTCTAATTATAGTTATTGATATTATCAATATATTTACTTCTCTGAGCGTTGAGCTCCACAGGCTGATACTTGACAGACTTGCTGCCACCGATCCTTTTGAGACGGGCGAAGAAGGTCTGCGACTCCTTACTGCTCGCTCCTGTCGGAGTATCGTGGATGTCGGACTCATCGAACACGCTGTCCTCCTCTGCACAGGGAAGCACAGGTCATTAAGCAGCAGCACGTCACTAACCACTCCTTAATGCGAGAGCGCTCCGTACCTTTCTCCTTCTCACTGTAGCGGCTGATGTTGGAGTTGTCGCTGTAGAGCGGTCCAGCGGACACATGTGACCGGCAGCTGTGGTACTGAGCATTCAGCGTGTTGATGGTGATGTGGATCAGGTGGAGCACCACCTCTTTACTCATGTCCATCTCTCGGTATGGGTACTGAAACACAGCACCACACAGTGAAGAAGTTTATGATTAAGAAGACAATGAGGCTGTCTGAGTTAAAACAGAGTGGAACAAAAAATGAAACCACAACTTTGTACTCAAGGGCAACACAGAACAAGTATTTGTACTGCTTTTACAAGACTAAGATTCATGTACTGTTGCACTGTTTGCTTTCAAATAGAAGAGAAATCAATGACCAGTTCTTTGATGGCATTCTATAAATAGTTTCCAAGAACATTTTGAGGAAATTACTGCTGCTTGTGACAAAAACAAAAATTGAGTTCACTTGATGTCCTGTTGTTCTTGTGTGTGTCTCTGAAGGAGCATCTCTAAACAGAGAGCAAAAATAATTGCTTTATTCAAGTACCTGTAATTCATGACAGTAAATATTTACTATTTTAGTAAATAAATGATCAGATGATAGATTAAGCTCTCTTCCAATAACTATTACATTACAACTCTGATGTTTGGTTTATTTAAACTTAATGGCCCGGTTTCATTGACAGGGTTCAGCTTAAAGGTACTCTATGCGATCTTGCAAAACACTATGGGTGCAGGATGTACACCAAACAAAAACAAACTTCGGCCAACCAATCAGCAAGAAGAGGTGGGGTCTAACGCACGCAAACAAACTTCTTGCCGGTTGTTTGGACTAAGTTTGTTTTTGTTGTGGTGCCCAAAATGTTTGTTTCGGTATTGCAGCCTCTGTGTTGTCTTTCGAGAGCGGGTTTTTTCCCAGTGTATTCAGAGGGCAGACAGCAAGATGATCGAGGGGCAATTGCATACGGTTTGAGATAAAAATAAAATTGAGCTAAAATCCTGCAAGATCGCATAGAGCACCTTTAAGCCAGGGTTAGGACATAGTTCAATTAGGACTTTAGTAATTAGTAATCAATTAGTACTTTTTATAAACATGCCTTAAAAACAGGCTTATGCTTTGTCTGTGAAACGGGGGGAAAGTGTAGTCGGTGACATAACTAGGATTGTACACATCCTACTGCAGAAACACTTGAAGACAGTATGTGTTTGTTGGTCACGGTCTCAACAGGTTTTCTCTAATATAATCCCGAAATTAATTCCTTAAAGCTGCAAACCAACATAATATTATAGGTGTACCATACTGATTTGGAATAAGCCAAAAACATTGATTGGAAAATGGATTCATGGTGTCTTCACTTATTACATAAAAGTCTCATTCGGTTTACATTAACATTCGGTTACATTTTATTAGGTTTTGTTCCTGCTCTTTTTTCCTTTTTTCTGTTTTTGTTCATTGTTATTACAGAACAAGGGAATTTGCTAATGCTTTTATTAAAAAAAAAACTACATTTGGGATAAATCAATTACTACTAACCCAAATATTAATCGCATAACTTTGTGGAGTTTTGCAGGGCCAAGCACTGCTCCCATTTCCTACAGAAAATGTGCAAAACAAGTTTCATATATTGTTTCAGTTTGATTTCTCAGTATGTTTTAGGCCTATAATAATAATGTACATAGCTCTGTAATTTGAGAGTGGTCAGAATATCAAGACAGCCCACAGATAGAGAGGTATAGACAGAGCTATCTCAGTTAGGGTAAGTACCTTATAGAGGATGACGAGCAGGGCCTTGAGCCACATCTGTCTGGTGTGAGGTCTGAGGGCCCAGAGCGAGCAGCGTGGCGGCTCCTGGAAGTTAGGTCTGAGCTGAGGACAGGTGCAGTACTTCAGCACCTGGACCACCAGCGGCAGCAGCTGCTTGCCTAGACCTATGTTATAGTCCATCACCTGAACACACACAGAGATCTGTCAGGAGCACCGCACACAATCACCCTATTTAGTGGACATTACCAAGTGCACTCATTCAATCCCACAATGCACAACCATAACAAGTGTACAACCGATGTACACTCAACGGCTAGAGAAAACCCACAATGCACTATAATGAACTGCCTATTGTCTCACCCGAGCGATTCCTGCGATGAAGGCATTGAAGCAGGTGGACGAGCGCATCTTCTGAGGGGTGATCATGAAGCAGCCCATCTGCTGGTCGTATCCCAGCAGGACGTACAGATGCCGCTTGACCGTGTTGAAGGCTTTGGCACTGCCAATGTCCGTCTCTGCACTGCTTTTGTCTTTGGCCATAAACTTCATGAGCACCATGATGAGCTGATGGACGGTCTGGTGGTCTATACCCGCGTCCTCTGGCAGCAGATCTCTAATGACTGAATTGTCTTCTGGAGGAGAGCTCTCGCCTGAACGATAACAAAGAAACACGCCACTATTTTTTTTTAATTCTTTCATTTCGGCATCATAATTAAGAAAGTTTTCTGCCGTACCATGGCTGTGGCAGGCACAGTGATATCACGCAGAGCCTGAATATGCTGAGGATTATTTTCAGACTGTGTAATTTCATTAAAACTCAAGAGTTTAACTCCAGGGGAGTTTTTTAAAAAAGTGCCGTGTTCCTTTAAAGGGGTCCTATTATGCTTTTTCATATTTCAGAAGGCGGGGCTTCACTGAAACAAGAACTAAACACAGCGATGGAGAAAGTGATCTAGGGGTGTGCAATACTGACAAAAAATCTTGATATTTTCGGGTAAAAATCTTATATATTATACGTTAAACTGATGAGTTTCAAAAAACTCTGACAATGTTTATATGAAAGAAGAAAGTCATGTACTCCTAGGATGTCATGGGGGTGAACTATTCATAGAAACGCACACCCCTACAACAATCATTCAAAATATGTAAGAAATAATACTTTTTTGGAACAATCAAGCATGAAAACCTTTCCTAGCCCACCCCAGCATCATGTAAAAGGGCATATTAGGACCCCTATAAGCTGATGTTTGTGTGGTCTGATGTGGAGTGACGATTCTGAACAGAACTGAAGTACTGATGAATGTAATTATAAATAGCAAAAGATGATTCATATCAGCACAAATGGAAAGGTCGAACCTAACACCACTATACAATATTTTACAGTGTTTTCATGGTGTAAGTAGGTAAGTGTCTGTCAACAGTGTTTGGTGGGGTTCGTGTGCATCACCTGACAGGATTTTCTCTAGCATGTTCCCCAGCAGAGGAGCCGACTGCTCTTGTCTCATGAGTCTTAGAGCTGGATCCAGAAGAAAGAGAAACATCTTTGGTGAATACAGAGACAAAAATGGGAGCAAAACCATCATTTGACTGTTGAGCACAAGTGTGTGACGGTTCCGGGTGAGATGTTCTCCTGAACACGAGGTAGATAACAGAAGAGCAGAGCCACTCACGCAGTTTGTTGCACAGAGTCTCCGGGAGGGAGAAGGTGCGCTTGGAGCTGGATGGGCCCTTCACGCTGTCCCGGAGCGAGCGGACGCTCTTCTGGCGGTTGCGGGCGAAGCGAGCACGTCTGATCTTCCACATGGCTGCATCGCTCAGGTTGGCCACGTTAGTCCTGACCGCCGTGATCGCTTACAGAGCAAAGACATGATCAGATCGCTGTATAAGCAGGGTTTCTGCAGCATTTGTGTGCTTTCTAAGACCTTTTCAAGACCAAGTGAAGAAAACGTAAAGAATAAATTGAAGGGAACACAATATGCTCTTTAAATGTAAACGTTTATTAGCATTAACAGACTGAAAATACATCATCTAACAGATCTCTTTAACAGCCCTGCTCCAAACCACTAGAATATTTATATAACTGCACACAGAATTTAGATGTACAGTCATATAACTGATCACACTGCTTGTTTCAAGTCTTAAGATTCTTAAATCAAAAGTCGCTTACTTGAGATGCAAAATGCCTCAAGAAGTCTTGTTTTCTAAGAAATACATCAAAATGAAGTTATGATTAAAAAAAGAACAGAAGAAGCTGCCAATGGGTTCCGAAAAATCAACTTCATTCAAATGTGATTCAGGTTTTCAGATTTAATACCTAATTGACAGATATTTGTTTTTGTTACAAGCATCAATTTAATTAAGTTCGGTTTGTCAGAAAGCAAGTCTTTATATGTTTTTTCATTTCACATCGCAAGCACATGTAACTTGATTTAAGGATATTTAGACATTTGTACTGTACTTACTTTATTAATTTAGGACGTTCTGCACTGAATTAAGACCTTTCCAAGGCCTTAATGTTAGGAAGGGTGAACAAAACCTTTTCTGCTTGTTCCAGCTCTGTGTGGTTTCACATCAATCAATCAATGCTTTTAAGAATACAGATCGAAGCAAAGCACTGAACATGATCAAATACCAACGGCTAGTTTTGAAAGCTTGGTGATATGGATTTTTTACTGAGGTGTGATTCAACTTGCACTGTCTAAAATTTCATAATCAAATACTCCTCTTTTGGAAACTGATATTCCCACATATCTTTACTCCACACAGGTCAGTTAGAACAATACTTATAAACAGGAAGTCAGTATTTAAAGCTGAATGGTTTGACATGGGAACTCTCTCAGTAACTGACCTGATGGATTGTAAAGGTGTTCTACAGGATCACACCAGCTTTGATGAAGGTTCTTATACAAACTGTACTCAAAGAGAGCATCAAAAATGAGTAAAGCTATTCCTGTATCCTTGATCCACCTAATTCAGAAGAGGTCACTCCAGTATTGCCAAATGTATCAACTGGTCATCATAAATTAGTAGATAAAAATGTTAATTGTTACGGGTGTTTTTAAATCTTCATTCTAATGAAGGCAGTGTGCCTGTAATCCACTGTGATAAGCTGGGAAAGCCTTCTCTAAATGCTGTGTGTTAAATGGCCACTTCCACCTAACCACCTAACGTCAAAGAAACATCTCAAAATGTGTCATAGGATTTATCCAGTTTCCAGTTTAAAGGTGGGCTGTGCTTTTTGTGATTTTCTGAGGAATCTCCAGAAAACGTATTCTTTACCTGCTCTGCTTGGTGTCAGTTCTGGAGTGATGTTAGAGATTTTGCTGACTATAAAATGTCAACCATCCTTATATTTTACATCAACCATATCCTGTTTTATGTTGATAGTTTAGATAGTTCAGTATCAGACACTGTGAATATTGTTTTCCTACTTGCTAAATATCCTATACATTGTTGTAAGTGGAGAGACTCTCGCCCCTGTTTTAAACTGTTCTACTGCTCACTAAGATTACTTAAAAATGATTGTGTCCTGAAAATATCAGACATGTCCAAGTTTCTTGTGCTCTAATTTTTTCCCCTTAATGATTGATGCTGACTGTTATTGTATTTGGTTTTATTTATGCTGTTAACTCTATGAAGTTATTGTATTCTATGCCTAATATTAATCAAAAAAGATAAAAAAGAAGAGATTATCCGCAGTGTCCGTGGATATAACCACCATCCGTGTATCACTAGGCTACTGTGCAGATATCAAAAGCATCACTGGGTTAAGTTGCCAAGTTGAGGGGACAAAAGGGTTGAAATTTGTATGTGTCGATTGTGTGAGAAGGATGCGTTTCATACAATATATTAAAAATATGGGAAAATATTTAAACGGAATGCTAGAGGGATAGAATGGTAAAATATGGGAGAATCCCAGGAAAAAAACAGGTATGGACTGATAATGACGACACAAATCTGACTGGATTATTACAACTAATGGGCAAATGAATGTTAACACTAGTGCTGTAATGGTTCTGGGCTGGGCTGTAGATGTGCTGAGAGGAACACCTGACTGAAGCACACTCACTTGTAGGAAAAGGGAACTCTTTGTTGCAGTCCAGGTGGAGCTGAGCCTCGAGTGAGAGCGTCTCGAAGCGGTTGACGAAGAACTCCCAGCTCAGAGCGGGAATCTCCTGTCTGAGCGAGTGCAGCAGGAGCAGCTTGCTCAGGATGACCGGCCGGTCCCTGACCACCGTGTCGAACTGGAAGTCCAGGCACAGACACAGGCCCTGTTGGAAGACACACAAAGACAAGTTTGTCCATCTGCTCTAGTGAGGTGACGAGGACATGGAGGGATCCATCTCAGTCACCTGCAGCGCCGGCCGCTTGATGGTGTCCAGCAGCAGGCGGGCTCTGGTGGCCACGGCCGGGTTCACGTCCTCGATGCTCGCCAAGAAGCAGCAGAAAGCGTGAGCCAGAGAATACTTCAGCACGTGGCTCTTAGTGACCGAGCCGATGTCCAGAAAGCGGCACAGGACGGCCACGCGCTCCACTGAAAGAGACAGCCATGATTTACAGTAGTCAACATTTAAAGTAGATCAAATAAGTTCATCAAAGTTGTCCTAAGACAAGAATGCACTTTGGTTTTAGGTTTTAGGACAACTTTGATTAAAGGATTTGATCCACTTCAAATCCTGACCACAGTATACCCTTCTGCCAGTGCTGACAGAAACAATATCATCAAACATCAACAGTGTCATCTGACCACAGAGTGGGTTTATGTTGAAACACAAAAGAAGGCGGAGCTATTATTCCGGCTGTAGTGATGCTGCGGGCGTGTTATGTTTTGAACAAGGTTAAGGGGATACCTTTATGTTTGGAAATCTTAAAAACAAATTGTTTACATTTAAAGACATAGTGACTGTTTTGAGTCACCATTGATTTTCATAGCAGGAAAAAATACTATGGGAGCCAATGGTGACCCAAAACAGCCTGCTTACATACTTTCTTCAATTTTCTTTTGCGTTCGGCAGAAATTCACAGTCATCTGTTGTTTTTGCTACATATTTTCAAATGTGAACCAGTAAATCGACAAAAAAGCTAATGCATTATAAAAATTAAGTCGCTGATATATTAATATGCTATTCAATATAATAACTAATTGATAATAATTATTTAAATGAATACAATAATTTACACTTTTGACTCATCACTTTTCTTAAAAAGTGTTTAAAGACTGAAATGTGAAGTGCAGGTTTTAAAAAAAGTCTTCAATTTGATGTTAAAAATCCTGCACATACCCGGTTATAACATGGTACCTGTCACGATCGCCAGCTGGACTGCCCTTGAGCTCCTCTACAGGGCACTCCACCCTGGAGAGTTATGTCATGTCCTACCCTTGTCTGTATGTAGGGTCCCCATTGGGTCCTTGGTTTCATGTGTCTTGTTTTCATTGGTTGGTTCTGTCTTGTGTTCCCCTCTGTCTAGCTTAAAAGAAGCCCACACCCTCTCTTATATGCTGATTAATGCCAAGCAATACCCTTGTTCTTGTATTTTCCTTGTGTCTTTGCGTTTTTGACCTTGGACTGTTTCCTAGTTTTTTGATTGTTTGCTGCCTGCCCCGACCCTTGCCCTCTTATTGATTGAACTGTTTGCTGGTGTTTGACCACGTTTCTGAATAAAGTGTTTGCATTCGGATCCTCACTCGACACCTGGAGAAATAGATTCTACAACGTTCCTTTAATTATCCTGCTTATGCCTTGCATTGTTTTTTAATCATGCTCTACTGGAGACTGAATTGATTGCAGTCACTCACTTCAAATCACTATCCATGATTATAATCTCTGGGAGTAATCTGCAGATCCAGTAGATACTGCTGACAGAGTATGATTGTTGCTGATGTTTACCCACTCATGAGTTGATGTTGATGATGAGTAATGATCAGATCACCATGTCTCTTGCATGCTGAAATAGCAAACAGTAGTAACTGTGAGCAGTAAATGTTGAATCTGTCACGGTCTCTCAATCCTCTTTATGTGTGTCTGTGATGTGACTCTAGCTGAAGGTCACAGCTTTTCTCTGTCAGCCACATAAGAGCTCCAGATAATCCCACAGAGCTCATCACAGAAGCAAAGCGTTTTAGCAAATGAACAGAAAGGTGTGGACCAGAGAGAGCGGTCAAACCTGCTTCGAAGCGGATCTTCCAGTCCTGGCTGTTGAAGCTGCTGTCCACGAGTCTCCAGAAGATGTCTGCTCCGTGTGACAGACCGAGGGCGTGCAGGAGCTGAGGAACGGCCAGAGACGCCAGCTGACAGAACTCTGACCTCAGCATGGACCACAGACTGGACACAAACAACCAGCTCCTTAACATCACACACACTCCTGCTCATATCACCACAGGATTCCAGCTGTGATCCTGGTATCACCATAATCAACAAGCGTGATATTGTTATCGAAGGAACGTTTTGTGAACTTTAAGAATACTTTTCCCATCAACTGGACTACAACATGCTCTAGACCAGGCCCAATCCTGCTTCTGTCCTGTAAAGATCAGCTCCAAATTTTTTGCACTTTAATCTTTGCACAAAAAATGTGTACTTATTTACATTTTCAGTTATTTTTGTTATACTGTATTACAACAACTAAGTTTCAATATCACGGCAATACCATATACTGTGATAAAAGCATGGTAACCCTTTATTCTGATGGTTCTCTTTAGATATTCTACTAACAGTGAGTAAGTACATGTCAACTAGCAGTCATAAGAGTACTAGTAGACTGTCTGCTTAATATCATCTGACACTTTATTTTGATGAGTCCACAACATACTACATACTGAAACTCACTCTACTAACCGTAAACCTACCCTTAACAGTCTACTCTGAGAGTTAGTAGACCTGTAGTTGTGAATTAATCTGAATTGGTTGACTCATAGTTAGTAGAATGTTAAAGTATGTTAAAAGTGGACTATAAGTGTAACCAAAAGGATTAGCAAATGAATGGCAACATGAAAAAGTGATAGCAGCACATCTGTAGAGTCTCAGAGAGTTACAATGCTACCTGGGAATCAGCATCTTCTCCTGGATGTAGGCCAGGAACTGAGGGTGATCTTTCCTGGCGTGATACAAGCATTCTCCGTGCAAACACAGGATCTTCAGACAGCTGAGCATGTTAAAGAGGATGTCCGGCTCCTCAAACTTACTCATCTCCTACAAGACACAGTGCAGCAGACCCGTAAAAAAACATGAACGCAGAACAAGCCTGACTGAACCGACTGAGACGAGTACCTGCAGAACCGTGTACAGCAGCTTCAGAGAAACAGGAAGCTGTAGGTACGAGAACTTCCTATCTGCACTATTCTTTGGTGCTGAGAAACAGAACACACTTGTGATCAGAAACAGAAATACAGAGATGCATGAGCTGGTGTGGAGTGTCTCTGAGCTGAGCGGAGCACATACGAGGGATCTCAGGAGACGGGTTGTGACTGCCGGGGTTCTCTGACGGAGCGTCTGCTTCATCCGCTGCATTCTCTGATCTGAGACTGAATTCAGTTTGAGGGAAAACCAAACTCTCCTCCAGACACTCGGATGGTTCCTGTCAAAAACACATGACACACTTAAAAAAAAAAACCCTGCATCTTTATCATTCACATCTGTGTGTGTGGGAAAAAAACATTATATTACGTTCACGTTCAATGTATTAAAACTGTATTAGATTCATGAATATGATGAAGCGGTTTGGCATGCTCAGCCTCACAGTCTCTTTTAATCATCTGCTGCTTTTGTCATCAGTTTCACTGTCTGACTGCCTGCTTTCACCCAGCACCAGGTGTTTTAGTGCTGAGCTGTCAGGGTCAACAAAACCTTCTCTGCTACCAGAATCACTGACAGTTTTACTTTATTTTCTATCAATGTTTATTAAATCATTTCCAACAGTCCATTCTCTTCATTTCATACCTTTTCCAGTAGTGTATGTTTATATTAGAGCTTTTTGTTTAGCATGTATCAGCATAGAAATCTGCCTCAGGCCTTCTAACTAGTATTTTTAGACAGTAAAAAAGTAAAGAGTGCAGAAAGCAGTAAGAGTTAAAGTGTAACATAATCGCCAATGTTAGATTAATTCAATAATCATCTGTGAGCACATCGGGCGGACTGCATTTGTGTGATTTTGACAGGAAATGGTTCAGACAGAGATGATGTGCACAGCTGTGGAAACTTGTTGAATTATGTTAAACGGGTTTAGTAATACATTCATGAGATACCTGTCTGTGATGCACTGCTCTGTTATACTGCATTTCTGCATAGTATTTATGGCTCCTATAGCCATGGCATTATTATGATGCTATTAAGAAGAGTTGGATTAGTTCATATAGGCCCAGGTGTGAAGAGTCTCACCACCAGCCGTATCTCCTCGCGCGGGGTCAGTCTCTGCAGCAGGTCACAGGCCAACTGATAGCAGAGGATGCTGGACTGGCACAGGCTGCACTCCAGGGCCTTCTCGTCCTTCTGGCAGGTGTGTGATCCACCCCACGGAGCCTGCAGAACACTGTTGATGATGCCCACCACATCCCGGCCCAGACTGCTCTCCAGCCCCGGAGTCAGAGCCTCGTCCTGCAGCTCCATCTGCCCCAGAACACGGGTCAGCCTTCATCTGCTGAAGACCTTGCT
The DNA here is from genome assembly GCA_032359435.1 of Enteromius unitaeniatus. Classification (NCBI taxonomy): domain Eukaryota; kingdom Metazoa; phylum Chordata; class Actinopteri; order Cypriniformes; family Cyprinidae; genus Enteromius; species Enteromius unitaeniatus. The sequence goes on from JAUMHI010000019.1 coordinate 3,552,223, forward strand.
CTTGTCTGTGTGTGTGTGGGCTCACCTGTTTCAGCACCAGGTCAAACATGAGGATGAAGCAGCCCAGGTTCATGTCGTCGTCGTCACAGTCCAGGTCCAGGGCACAGTTCCCGGCGGCGTGGCCAAGGTTCTTGAAGGGGCTGCAGCGCAGGGGGCTCCGGAAGGGGCTCCGGAATGGACTGGGGAACGGACTCAGGTTATTGTGCTGCCCTCTCCGGCCTGGGTCAGACACCACACTCACCTGCAAGAAACACACCCAGCTCGGCACACAACTCCAACAACGCACAAATATAAAGGGTTGCTCTACCCTGAAAACCAAATTCAACAATTAAAAGCTTTGTTCATATTCGGAACACAATTAAGACATTTTAGATAAAAACCGGGAGGTTTGTTCCATTGACTGGAACAATTACACTGTCAAGATGTAATCAGAATACTCCATCTGCCAGCAGTGCTTCAATCTTTCAGACGCTTCTGAACCTTGACAGTGTAATTGTTCTCCCTGCCTTGCTACACTTGGGCTGTTTCTGATCAATAAATACCAGCATATACAAATTGCTTGTGAATCTGTTGTCAAGCTATATTATTACCCAATATTGCATTCAATCTTTTGTTACCTTGTTTTCTTTTAATTGCCACAGATTTTGTATTTATTTTTTGGAATGAAACATTTGTCTTGGCCTTGCCAATCTGAAAGTACACTCAGATTTCAAGTGAACATTTCCAAAATTACAGACAAATAATATTTTTTCAAACCCTGAGAAGCATGAGATCCGATCAATGAGTGCCAAAAGCAGTGCTGATGGAGAGAAAACGAGCTGACAAAGAGACTGAACGCAGGACTGGGTGATACTCTGTCATAAGGAGAGATTGTGAGTGGTATTGAACAGGCCGGTCAGGAGGAGCTCAGTGGTACCCGGCGAGCTCCTGCGTTTCCGGACAGGTCTGCAGATCGAGCTCTTTTCTGATTGGCCAGCTCCTTCAGGGAGTTCACACCATCAGAGAACATGCTGATGAGCAGCTGCAGAGGAACCACGATGTCCAGCTCTGACAGAACCTGAGGGAGAGAAGAGTCACAAACACCCTGAAACCTGTCCCAACACCTCCACAAGACAATAACACCTGAAATCAGTCCTCACAACAAAAGCACATCACACCTTATTGGAAAAAGATGCATTCAAAATATCATAAACACATCTCATCCTTTGCCATAATGTATTTTTTGATATATCATATAGACACACAGAGAGAGACAAACACACACACACACACACACACACACACACACACACACACTTGTTGGTTTTTGTGGTTTCTGGGGTCTCTCTCTTCATAGGTGTAATGGTGTTTCTACTGTACCCCTTACAGGAAACACAACACACTTTTACATTCTCATATACACCATTTACTATGTTTTTTAAGCCTTTTTAATTACGGGGACACCGAAAATATCATCATAAACACCTTCATATTGTAATACCTGCCATACCCATGTTATTATACACATTTGTGTCCTCATAAACCACATAAACCCGCACACACACACACACACACACACAGGGAGAGACACACACACAGAGACACACAGTTAATTCAAAAACAAACGTGTGTGTGTGTCTCTCTCTCTCTCTTTGTGTATGTGTGTATGCTCACGTGAAGCCACAGCAGTGCTTGCTCCTGCACTGATGCTGGATATCCACTGAATCTACAGCTGATGAATCCAAACATCTCCTCCATGGAAAAGGGCAGTGGACACAACTCAATATCAAACATCTTACTGCAGAGAGAAACAAAACAACATCAGTCATATAATAAATCTGTGCCTCCTAAAAACTCACAGCTCTCTCATCTCAGAGAAAATCAGTGAAACAGCTGCTCACAGTGTTTGTGTGTGAGAGAGACAGGTGAGCAAACACTGATATGAAGCTCCTCACTGAGCAGATGGAGACTATGGAAACGCTGACAGGTGTTACTATGGCAATGCGTGTTTCTGGACACAGAGGACACGTGTCTCTGGTGTGTATGTACCTGAGGACCTCACGGAACTCCTTGAGCTGCTGGTCAGGAACCTCTGTACGAATCGCCTCTAGCCACTCGGGCATGAAGCACTCCCAGAGCGGCTGACTGATCACGTTATAGGGGATCAAACACAGGATTCGGTTCAGTCCTTCCTTCAGCTGCGTCACCGTGCTGCACGACTTATCCCAGTAACCACCCACCTGCACACACACACACACACACACCTTTATTTTGCTATCTTAGTGAAGACATTGCATAGACTTCCATTGATTTTCTATCAGGTGAATGATATTTTCTATCCCCGACCTGATGGGATAATGTCACTTTCTCCTTGTAATACCTGTGTCATACCCTTGTCATTATACAAATCTATGCCCTGATTGATCCCAAAAATGTGCTCACACACTCACCCTGGCGAACTCCACAGGTTTGGGCAGCAGGCACATGACCATGACGTCGAAGCGCACGTCACACACCGTCTTCAGCCACTTGGTGACGAACTGAGGCTTGAGCTTCTCCACCAGGCTGCCCACCTCGTCGTCCATCATGTATGCGGTGGAGTGGAACCACTGGAACACCATACTGACCAGCCGCGCCAGGCTCTCTGTGGGAGTGTTCTCACTCGGCGTGCACAGACTCACCTGAGGGACAGAGTGCTGGTCAGTTCACTCTTTTATAGAAAGACTGTAAGTGTTGTTATTAGTTGAAGTACTTGCTACTGATGTGGAGTCCTGAGTGTGTGTGTGTGTGTGTGTGAGAGACAGGGTCACATCACAGTGGAGTCAAGTCCCCTTCAAGCTTGAACTGATGGCACAACTAAGGACATTATGTCTTTATAAAGTCGAAGCTCATGATTCTGGAAATGGGCGCTACATTTCTGATGTGCTTTTGTGTTCAGCCAGTCCCAATTTACCGAGTCAGCTGGCCAATCAGAGCAGACTGTGCTCGTCGGAAGAAGGGTCTCACAGACACAGAAGAGACAGATTGTTGACCAAGTCATTATTTTTGTTTTCTTTCTGTGCAGAAAGTATTCTTGCAGCTTCATGATGTGCCAGTTGAACCACTGATGGCAGATGGAGTATTTTACTTCTATAGATCTGACAGTGGACTTGTTTGGCAGTCAATGGGACAGTCACAAGCATTCAGGTTTTCATCCAAAATAAAGCTTTTATGGGTTTGGAACAACATGAGCACAAATGACCATACCTGGCCACAAGTCACTTCACTTTCACATTCTCATTTTGGGGTGAAGCAACCCTTTTAATCAACAGTTCCCCCAAAAATGAGCTGAGAATGTGTTCACCCTCAGCCCAGGATTACGATTTGGTCAAATCCTCCACAGTGAATCTACTTCTGCACTATTCATTTTAATAGTGAATAGTTTTAATTCATTCAGTAATCTCCTAACAGATTCAATCATATTTTTAAATTTTTTTGTTGTTGTTGTTTTCAGTATAAAAAGAATGTAATGAAATATAAAAACGGTAAGAAATCACAAGACAACATGAGAGCTGATTTCATCCTGACCTCTTCTGTGTTTTGTTTTCTTTAACTTTAAGTTCATGTTCATCAGTGTCTTTTCTCTTTGTCTTATTTAGTTGCACACAGTTCCTGTTTTATTGGCTTTTTTTTATTTTATTTTATTGGTGTTTCATGACATCATCTTTTGTGTGAACCTGCCGCTTATGTGTCCTCTCTCTGGCTGCCAGAGGCCATTGCTTGTGGAAGAAATTGACCCTGAAAATCAAACTCGACTGTCAACAAGTTCAGCTGAAGTTTTTTTCATGTCTCATATTATCTTTGGATAATATTTTTATCACAGAATTTTTGTTCCACTTCCTTCTGCTAAATTATCAAATCATTTACTTATGCATCACATCATATTATGTGATACTATATATTGCTTAAAGAGATAATTCACCCAAAAATTCAAATTCCCCCATGATCCCACCCACACCTTTAAGCCATCCGAGGACTTTCTTGTTTGAAGTGAATACAACTGTAGTGAAATTAAATGTGAACGGAGGATTTTCAATATGCCAGTGAACTGCATCCATCCATCATGAAATAGTGTTCAGACAGCTCCAGGGGGTCAATGAAGGCCTCCTGAAGCCAGTCAATGCACTTTTTGTAAGAAAGCCTCCAGCCAGTATTTGACGTAATCAGTGCTGTTGGGGGAAGCTTGCGTATACGGTGTGTTGTGGTACTCTCCAAAATGGCAGAAGACGTAACTCAGGGGTGAAGAATGGTTGTGTAAATGATGCTGTGCTTTGTGCGAAAAAGTATTCTGGTAGCGCCACAAAGCTGAAGTTGAGTCACTGATGTTTTTACTATGTTTCTGAATCTGGATCATTTCAGTTGTGTTGCTGTCTATGGAAAACCTCTTAATTTGTGTTCTGAAGACAAATGAAGGTCTTACGGGTTTGGAGCGACATGAGGGTGAGCAGTTATGACAGAATTTTCATTGTGGGGAGAACTAACCCTTTAATCACTTTTTGATAAAAAGCACAATCAATACTGCTCCTCCATCTGCAGTATTGTAGCTAATGTAATGTGATTTGACCATCAGGGTCACACGCTTCTCACCAGGAACCAGATGCCGAACTGACTGAGCAGTCTCTGGTCGTGCTGGTCGTCCTCTTTGTTGTCAAACTCCAGGTTGTCCAGGGAATGATGGGATGAAGACAGACCCATCTGACGGCGGCGGTTCAGCTCAAACTCCCGCAGCTCCGCGTGGATCTCAGCTTCTTTCAGCAGACTGCACAGTGACATCACCTCACACTGATCAATGCTTGTTTCATATTAACAGTTTCTTTTCAAATTGAGACTCTTAGAAAGAGTAAGTCAGTATATTATTATGATTTCTGAAGATCATGTGACACTGAAGACTGGAGTAATGATGCTGAAAATACAGCTTTCAAAATAAATGAATAAATAAATGATTGCAATATATACACATATAAATATATAAATCAGTAACCCTTTATTCTGATGGTCCTCTGATGGTAACTACATGTTAACTAGCAGTCATTAGAGTACTAGTAGACTGTCTGCTCAGTATCTAACACTTTATTTTGATGAGTCCACAACATACTACATACTGACCATCAGAAACTTACTCTACTAACCCTAACTAGTCTACTCTGACAGTTAGTAGACCTGTAGTTGTGAATTAATGAGATTTCATTTACATTAAGGGTAGTAAACTCATAGGTGCATAAATTGACTGAGCTTAGGATGCTGGGGGTTCATTCTGACTCCACTGAATCCAAGGTACTACAGTATTTGGCCACTGCTATGCTGCAATAAACATCTTCATCAAGACCTTCAAGACCTGTCGCTTCAGTGAGATGAAAAGACCCTTATTCCATTCTATTATTCTGGCTGCCAGTGTATTAGTATCTTATATCTAATGAGGCTCATTCACATTCAGGTAAACTAAAAGCTGAAGTGTTGATGCCTGGTGCTAGTTTTGTCCCTCGTCTCTTTCAGAAGAGGTGCTGATCACCTGATGACCGCCTCCACGGTGCACACCAGCTCCTCGGCTCCACACTCGCGGGTGTTGATGGGTGGAGGAGACGTCTGGTACAGATGCGTCTCGGCCGACGCCCCCACCTCGCTGCTGTGGTGGTTGACATGACAACGCTTGCAGTAGCGCACAGGCCGGTTGCCGTGGCGACCGCAGCATCCCGCTGAGAAGCAGGTGACAACCGCACGCCTGACGTGAGAGCTGCAGTTCTGTGATGGAGACAGACACAAACACACGTCAGAAGCTCGGTAACAATGACAGACTGGACATTTCATTCTGATGGGCTGCAGAGGAAAAAGCAGAGCAGGCGCCTCATAATGCTGATAATAGATGTCCTAAAAATGATGACATGGAAACACATGACCAAACACACACACACAGGACAGCACAAGCATATTTCCCCACACCAGGCTTACCTTCTTCTGACATATAGCAGAAATCTCAGCTGTTAGGATGAAATCATGAGGGTATTGTTATAATACAATATAAGAACAAGATAACACATGTTAGCTTCACTATGAACGAACAATCAACTGCCCTTTTACAGCATTTATTCAACTGAGGTAATGTCGTTTTCCTATTATATATAAATATGAAATCCTTTTGTGTGCTATAACATTAATCTAGATGAATGTAAGCTATAACAAGGTGTTGATTGATAGTTCATGATACCCAGTGCACTCATCTCATCAAATTAAAGCTTATTGTAAAGGACGACAGAATGATTTGTTTTTGGGTTTCTTTAAGAGTGTGTGCAGTTTTAGTTTTAAAATGAATAAATGTCACTGACCTTGTGGTAAAAGCACATCAACAAGCCACTCAGCATGATCGCTGTGAAAGATCACAGAAGTTCAGGAACACAAACACTCTCACATCTAGAGCTCAATCATCTAACAGGAGCTCACAGTCAGGAGAAATAACAATGCTCCTCTTTTCCAACCTGAGAAAACTCTACAGGGCAAACATAAAGAGGTCATGACATGCAGAATCAGACGAGACCTCTTGTTCTCTCAGGAGCGGTTGAATAAGGACCATTATACATTTATAAGCCTTAAAGTGACCCTGTCCAATCAAATGATATCATTCAGCATTATATTTAAAGAATTATTAAACATCAACAGATTTGAGCCATAGGCTTCTGGGCTGTGCTCTGACATGCAGCGCAATAATGCCAACTCCATACCAACAGCTAAATGGCTAAAATAAACCAGAAACACAATAAACTTGTGGGCTTTCCTCTCCTCTAAACCCAATTAGGAGATTATAAACGGGTTTAACAGATTGTCATGACCCCTTTAAGATGATTCACTGCCGTAATACAGCAGGCACACAATGAAATGTGTGCTAAAATAATGCAGCTTACCCAGCAATCCTCTGGCTGCACTCCTCACAGATGTATAAGGGTGGAGGTTTGTCACCCAGTGCGACCGAGAGCGTGGGATCAATACACATCTGAAAGCAGGACGGAGCCACAGTCACACAACCACTGAACACTCAAACACTCCCAAAATGTGTCTTATTGCTTATAATGTACAACATAATCAACTACAAAGGGTATTTTTCATAACTATTTCATTGTGTCTATCTTTTCACTTATTCTCAATTTTAGTGTTGTGTAAATGAGATATTGCTTACGTCAAGTGATCAATGACCAAGTATCACTGTATTATTATAGGGATCTCAGAGTTTCATGATAACCATAATTAATTGAACTCTCTGAAAGCTTACCAGATCTGACCTAACATTGTAGAAAATGTATTTTAGAAGATCTACATCTAGTAAAACAAACACCATACTGTGCATGGCCTGATCTCAGTGTTTGACTAGAGGTCATCAGCTCCTAATGAGCTCCTGGTAATTGAGTTACAGCATGTCTCTTCCTGCTCTGCTGCTATCTTTGACTAAACAGAGCAAACATGTGCAGGGGTAAAATCAATGAATCAGAACCTGGGGTGTTTTTATGAAATGATTCTGGGCATTTATTTTAAAATAAAAATGTTTTGGAGTTTTATTTTGTAGACTACAAAGGGAGAAAAGACTACATCAATGAATCTGAGAGGTAAAGAGTTACTGTACCTTCACCGCTGGCTTATTAATAGAGTTCTGACACTCGAGGTGTTGGCAGTGAATGGGGTTCCAGGCTGGGATATAAAGAACAAAACAGAGGTGTACATTTCAGAAGTCTGTCTCAAGCCACGGAGGAGGGATTTGCAGTCTGTAAACACATCGTTGTTTTGAACCTGAGAATCATTTAACCCAATCGGATCAAAAGTTTCAATCACTCAAAAGTGTCCAGCTTCTACAATAATGTGTAGAAAAGAGCTCCTTCCTGGCACTCTCTGACCACCAACAGTGTTGAAAGTACGATTTCCAGCAATGCACATGTTTCAGAACACCAAACATTTAACATCCCCCCAGCAAAACAAACTGTTAAAACTGTTAGTGTGCCTTTCAGAGAAGATGGCAGCGTGGAAACTACTGCCAAATATCTCTCCTTCGGTCATAAGGACTGTAGAAAGAGGATTAAGGATACACTACCATGAAACCAGAGCAAATGCATTTGTTGACACAAGTGGCAAACTCTGCTGGACAAAGTGGACACAGGACATGTTCTTCTCCCAGTCAGACAGTCGGCTATCACAGTCTGTACTTTTGGGTTCCCGAGAAAGGTGAGGGGCTTGCATCCAATTTTAGATTGCCATTTGAACTTCTTTTTCAGAACACACAAAAGTTCACAATTGCTAGCAATCAAAATGATTGTATCTTAAAGCCAATCCAGGGGTTGGTTCTTGAGAACTGATCTCTAGGACACATAATTTGAGAAAGAAATGTTGGCGGAGCACAGGAAGTTGCTGAGCTTAACGGTATCAAGCTCTTCCATTTGGCCTCATCCCCTCACATATAAATGAAATACATGGAGGCAGCAATGGCTCCTTTGTGACTCCAAGACATCCGCATTTTAAATTATATTGGCTACTTGCTGATTGTGACAGGATGTCGCCCTCCCTTATCTCAAGTCTCTGGTGCTGAGGCTCAATGCCAAGTAAAACATTCTCTCCTGCCCGGAGGACAAAGTATTTAAGGCATTATATGGAAATCAATCACCATGTTGAATCCATTCTAAACACACTGAAATATATCAGGCTAGGTCAGGAAAGGCTACTTTTCTAGGTCTCATGACAGCTGCATCAATGGCAATAAAGTTGATCCTTGCACATATGAGATCATTTCAGCTGTGGTTCAGTGAACAGTCAGGGTCAATCCCTGGGGCAAATAAGGGTTTCACACTACATACTTCATATCCGTTTAACATGGTTCTGACCCCGGTTTCATACCTTGGGTCAAGTTCGGTCCTGCACAGTTCAGCTCCAACACTAATCAAACACACCTGAATAAGCTAATCAGCATCTTCAGGGTTATTAACAACACCTCAACTCGTCACACATTAAAGCTTGGTCAGAACGCTTTGGCATTGCTTGGCTTAATTTAATGGTTTACATGCATTTGTAAAAAAATAGAACTCATTTCATAACAATTTGGACTTTCATTGTAACACCTAACCCCAGCCCTACCTCTACCCTAAACCTACCCACATCTGAACAATATAAAACACACACACACACACAGACAAATATAAGTGCAGGCGCAGGTACTTACTGCAAAAACTGACCATAAACAAAAAGTGTAAAAGCATTCCAAACAAACTGTGTTGAATTCCAAGTCTTCTGGGGCCATACAAAGTCTTCATGTGAAGACGCTAACATCTCATTCAAAAACATACTCACGTCCCGTAGAATGACGCAGTAGGTCACACAAGAGCCAATAGCATTTTACCACAGAATGATGCAGTCGATCAGGAGACACGCAAGAGCCAATGGCATTACGCACCAAAGCTGATGTAAGGCTTCTTCTGACACCATTTTTTGAACTCAGTGATCGCGTCTATTCCTCTTACAAATCAATCGTTTTGCCTCAGAAGACTTGGAATAATACATAATACATTTTAATACTTTAATACTTTTTTCAAAATAAATAAAGACGGTAGTTGTATCTGCCTGCTATATCTTGTGTTTTATTGACAGGTGGTAGGGTTAGGGGCAGGGGTTAGTGAAAAATCACATCCCTACATATATACAATAATGACATGACTGGGGATGTTATTCCCCAGTATATAATTGAATTATGACACTAAAATTCCCAGTATGTCGAAAAATGCCCCTTAAGGCTACAGGCAGGAGTTTTTTTTTAGAGTTGGAGCTGTCCTCTGCAGGACTGCAGCTCTCCAGGACCGAACGTGCCTGGCTCCAACTGTCCTTTCACCCTGCACCTGGGAGTTCAGGCCAAGGTCCGTCACAAGGGTTTTGTCTCTTGGTCCTCAAAACTAATATCCTTCCTCCATTGCTGTGGGCGATTTGGATCAGAAGTGACCTTCTATCTCAGGCAAAGGGGACAATATTGCATCCCTGGCCTGAGGACTGAAACCAACTAAGCGTTTCTGTTCTTTCAGCTGGTGCAGTGTAAAAGTGCTAGGACTCCCCGTTATGCTATCAAATTGTGTGTTCTATAAAGATCCACCATGCAGATCCAGTCCACTGCCAAGTTCCTTCAGTGCTGGAATTTCTGCAAGACTGTTTGCAGGTGCATGTCCTGCTGTGGTTGACAGTGTGACAGTTCCTTCGAGGGTCTTGAGGTGTAATGCTTGTGGTTCTGGTTTGGACTTTTGAACAACTAGAAACAACGACTGTCAAGCTTCTCACTGTAAAGATTTTGGACCCTCGCTTTGATTATTTTTCTGACGTTCCATTCTCGACCATACATTCAGTCATTGTTGAAGCCTTCTGTCTTGTGCTATTCATTAGCCAGATCGGGAAAGACTTCACTTACTGTGTCCATTCCATGCCCATTGGATTTATGTCCACTGCACTAGCCAGTTGCTTAGGTCAGAGAATCTTTTCACATGCTGTGGGAGCCACAACTGGGGGGGTGGCTGCCATTAGACAAACAATGCCATACTGGGTTATGGATGCTATTGCCCTAGCCTGTGAGGGGTACTTCACCTCAAGCTTCACCTCCAGGAGTAAGGGGCCATTCTATTAAGGGGAGCTTAATAATCCAAGACTCTGGCAAGAGGTGCCCTCTTTGCAGCAAGTATGTGATGTAGCTGTCTGGTCCTCCCCGCACATGTTTATCAAATTCTATAGTTTATGTTCATGCTACTCTGGGCTCACATACACTTGAGTTAACATCCCAAGGTCATGTCTGTGACCTCTTCAATGTTTGTGCGCACACTCTACACAACCTTGAGAAGTTCAGACACATTCCAGTGTGCCAATGTTGGTATTCTCGTTCCCATTTGCGTTATGAACTGTAGCATCAAGTGTAACTTTTGATAAGGAACATCTCAGGTTACTTGACTGTAACCCTGCTAACTGAAAAAGTGGGAACATTTGCCACACTGTGAGCATGTCTAGTTGTATCTTCAGACAAATGTTTAACCTGAAAGTGCTTCTCTTTTCTAATCTATTTGTAAAATTGTAACACGTAATTATGACCTAATCAACACTAGCCTGTCACACTCACTGAATGAGACTGATGACAATAAAAACCCCAAACTAAAGTAACTGAACTCAGAATTTACAGCACTAGTATGTGTCTACATATGACTGTATCCAAATGTGTTTGAGCATGTAAACCACAATACTGAGATGTCAGAAAATGGGCTGAAGTTATTGCTTTGACCTTGTTCATTGAAACCAACCATTTGAAACCAGTGGTTTGGAGAAATTAATAAAAAGAAACTCACCTGTGTACTGCAGGCCTCTGTACTCACTGATGGCACCAGGAGGCTTCAGGTTGGGCCAGTAATGGAAGAGCATTTGAACAGCTGGAGGTTTGACTTGGGACGGGCCGTAGGATATGACATACAGAAGATCCTTTAGAAACATAGTGATCAGTGTCATGAGAAGTGCTTTTGAAACCAGCAAAAAGACATGAAAAACTGAAGCATACCTTCCACACTTCCTGCTTGTATTTCATGAGACACTCCAAAAGCTGACAGTGGTACACTGAAGACAACCAGAGAAACATTCAGAGCTCCTAATCCGCACTGTACTGAAAAAGCTATGGTAGAGTCATCTGAAAACAACAATCAGTGACTGACTATAGAAGTAACTTTCTTGCAGCCTAATAAATGCGTGCCTACCTGGATTTGAAGTGTACTGCATGGCGATCATCAGCATAGAGGAGGCAGAGAGATTGACATATGCTGGTACACCACCCTCTCTTCGAGTCGAACCCACTGCAACACAAATAATTTTTTTACTTCATAGTGCACGATTGTCACATAGTGTTGCATTAATTAGTGCAATCCAGCAGAGTGCTCTACGGGAAGCACAGAGTGGATGCTAAAATATTGAGAAATACTCACATAAATACAGTAAGTATACTCACAGATGGCCATGGGCAGGAAGGATGTGCTCAGGTACTCTATGATGTCCTTGTGCAGGAAAGGAGGGAAGGTGGCTAAAGTGGAGATCATGGTGTAGGGTAAAGTGCTGAGAATATCATCACTAAGGAAAGGCAGAAGGCATGTTGTGGTGTAAAATATGGCCTGTCCCAGATCTGAAAGACAAGCAGATGAACAAATGAGCACCATGTCGTCTTTACTTCAGCTCATGTATTAAGAGTACAATGACATTTATAGCTTTTGCATTTTCTTTAAGTTGCATCCAAGTGCTGCATAATGAAATACTATCATATGTCAGTGGCTCCCAACCACGTTCCTGAAGGCTACCCAACACTACACATTTTGCATCTCTCCTTTGTCTGATACATCCATTTCAAGTCTTAGAGTCTGTGCTAATGAGCAGATGAGCTCAATCAGGTGTGTTTGATTAAGGAGACGTGGAAAACATGAAGTCTTGGGGGGGCCTCCAGGAGCGTGGTTGGGAACCACTGTTATATGTTATTGTAAGTTGATAACAATGGTTATCCAGTCAAAGCTCTTATGGTGAATGACACAAACGCAAAGTTTATTTAGTGGCCAGCAGACAGGACAAATACAGCTGGCTGACAGCTGTCAGGAAATGAGCGTGTTTTATTGAAAACTGCCACTCAAACTCAGTTCCTGGAGGGCCACAGCTCTGCAGACCAGCTCCAAACCAGGCCCTCTAGGAACTGAGTTTGAGTCCATCACACTAGATGGAATGAGCCATTCCTCTCATAATGGACAAACATTGGCTAAGCTCCAGCAATACTCTCTTTTTTCAGATTTCTTTTTCATTGTTAAGGTTAGGGTTAGGTACGGCTGGGCGATATATAGAGATCAATCTCGTCAGTAATGTTGGTTCTTTGATTAGCGGTAAATCTCCATCACCTATTTTCAAATGATGCACCAGTTCATTCACAGAGTCACAGTTCACTGACAAGCTACTCCCAATGAATCACCCACAAAACTAAATACGATATTGCGTAGCTTGTTGATGGAGATTTACCGCTAATTAAAGAATTATATCGCCCTGCCCTAGGGTCTGGTCAAAATGGTCATTCTGTCAGTATTTATAGAAAAATAAAAAGACGATATCTGAAGACCATTAGTAACTTCAACAGACTTTCCTGAGGACATTTCTCAGAATATCTTCTTTTATGTTCCAAGGCTGAAAAACAACATGAAGGCGAGTAAACAATAACGGAATGATTTTTGGCTGAATGGCCGAACTGATTGGTTTGGCTGGAAATCAACGTCCATCTAGCAGCAATCCCTATTTGAAGTTGCAATCAGAGTCATTTCCTCTCATACACTCAGAAGCGCGTCTCAGGACTCACCGTGCTGACCGTGCTGCAGCAGGGGCACCAGGTCAAGCAAGGTGACGAGGGTGGCATAGAGCCCCTGATAGTCCAGTGAGGGGTAATCTGAGATCTGAACCTCCCGACTCTGCTGGGTGGCACCACCCCGGTCGGCCGGGGCGTCCCGCAGAACGCTGTAAAGGAGGGATCGAGTAACTGTAGGGTTGATGGAACTGACTTGTGGTCTTAGAGATGGGGTGAGTGGGAATGGCACAGGAAAAAGACACATGGTCATGGGCACGGCCAAATTGGAAGCTTCCTGGCTCTCCTTTCTGCCTGTACGGGACAGGATGCTGCTCCGAGGGAGGGGTGGGGGGAGGGAGGGGACCAGGGGAAAAAAAGAGACAACACTGACACAAAGTAACAGCACATTACATTGAAATGGCTCTACAGAGACAGCGTAAGTAGAAAAGAACC
>JAUMHI010000019.1:3576754-3590679 GCA_032359435.1 Enteromius unitaeniatus
TGCTGCAGGATCTCAACACCATTAACATCAATTCCATGTGACAGAACTAAATCTAGAGTATGATTTCGACAGTGAGTCTGTGTGTGGATCAGTAGACTAAACATCGCTCATCCTGTGATGTGACATCATGAGATCGATGCTGAAACTATATATCGCACAGCTAAGGATGTGTAGTAATGATGTGCTGAAATTTCTGTTCATTTTGGAGGGCCAGATCATGGACGTTTAATTCTCTAATTTCTCTGATAGCAGGTTTTGACCGGATCAGTGTATAATGGATGAACTCTAACTGCTCAACATACGCAAGACGTGCGGACGCTAGTGATTTAACTGTGGCGATAATTACCGTGTAGTTGTGTAGCGCTGTAATTATCGCTCAGGGTCTGTTCCTCACTGAGGTATTTGATGGTTTGATGTGTCGCAGGCCGTTGACCCAGTCGGGGCGTCCCATCACAGGGTTCGTGAGACCCAGCACTCTGTCTGGTAGACCAGAAACGATGGAGCAGGCCATCAGAACCCCCCGAACAGCCAGCACGGCCCGACCCGTCACCAGTGCTTCCGGCAGATTTGTCAGGATGGGAACGGTAAGGTGCTGCGTTGTTTTTCAGAACAGCTTTTATTTCCTCTCTATAGACAGTATGTGCAGTGATTTGAAATGCTAGCGTCTTAAACTGAAGGATCAGTTGTTGGACTTTTATATACAGTAGTTTCCTAATTCTGATGATTTACAGTTTTTCAGTTTGACATTTTGTTAGAATGAAGTGTTGTAACTGTCCTTTTTTGTTACCATATCAGGCCTCCATGCTCACGAATCCAGAGGGACCGTTCATTAATCTTTCTAGGTTAAACTTGGCAAAGTATGCCAAGAGACCGAACATGTCCAAGGTATTTTTAACCTAATTGGAGAACTGCATTTAAAACTTTTTCATGTGTCTTGAAAACTTTGTGGGAAACAAGTGGTCCCATTTAATTATGATCTAATGTAATATCTGCGTGTATTAAATACTTAATTTGTAATATATCATTATACAATATTCAACATTTAAATAGATCAAAACCTTGTCCTAAAACCCAAAACCAAGATATGTAAAACTTGTTTTGATCCACATCAAATGTTGACTTCTATTAAACTAATGCACATAAGATGGGATTTTCTAACCTCTTCCCACTCTTGACTCTTCCTCTCATATACAAGACCTTGTTTGAATACATCTTCCATCATGAAAATGATGTAAAGAATGTAAGTAGGTCTCTCATCACTCTGTTGTAATAGCTGTCTGCTGTGTATCAGACTTTATATTTTCCTTTTTGTCTGTTTGCAGGCATTAGATCTGGCTGCTCTTGCCACAGAACATGCTCAGTTCAAAGACTGGTGGTGGAAAGTACAACTGGGAAAATGCTATTACAGGTGAGAGTCAATCAATAAAGTAGGGAAGCGACTAGAGAGGATCTGTAAAATTAGATCAACGTTTTTTGCTAATATCCTTTAGGACATCAAAACCTAAAATAAAACGCCAATTTGGTGTACAATATGGGATCTTTAATAAAATGTAAATGTAAAAAAAATAAATAAATAGTGTAAATACATGTTGTATGTATAACATCTCTCAAGCAAGTTATAGCCATTTATTACAATATTGTTATATGCACTTTTCATTGAAAACCTGGGGCCAGTTGCATAAACTTAGCCTTCATGTTAAGACAGTGTCTTAAGAGCTAGTCTTACGAACTTGCAGTTAGCCAAGAGTATTCCATTTTATTTTTTGTACTTACCTTAGACTGATATACATTTTTATGTAAACTGTGACCAGCCTTAAAGAAAATTTTAGCTGACTAACTTTTAAGACTAGTCTTAACCTTTTATGCAACCCGCCCCTGGTCTATTTAGTTTACTAACAATATAGATGAGAGCTTGAACAGTGCTCATTTCTCTCTGTACATTAGATAAATCATATAAGTCATATTTGAGGTCAGTGGCTGGTAGGTGTGTGTTTGGATATCCTGCCCCATCGATTACCTCAGGCCATCTGAGATGTACATGAGTTAGTTTCTTCATCAGATCTGTTGAAATGTGTCTCTGCATCAGTGTCTCAGTAATAGATGTGAATGGGTGTCGTCAAAATGAGAGCGTGAGCATGGAGCACATTTTCAGCAAATGTTTGTTTCCTTTCGAGGGAAGTTCGACCTGCGTCATCTAGAGGTCACCACAAGAACGCCTTCGATGTGACCGGTGTCTGAAGCATATATCTAAACACATCAATAATATTGGCCAGCAACAGCCTATGACATCATCATCCGGTTTCCACACAGTAAAAAATGGTGCCGAGCAAACACGTCATCCTCTTCTTCGTCTTCACTGTTTTGTTTGATGCTGCATCCAGTAAGAGAAATCTCTATTTTCTTACCATAGTGAGCACTAGTAAGGCGTTTAAAAAGTGTGCAGATCTGTGTCCTCGTTATTGGACACATGATGACTCATACAATCTTTGCATCTTCTGTTTGGCCGATGAGCACGTGCGCGATGTCCTTGCGGGGGCAGTTTGTGTTCTCTATGAGGAAGTTCTGCTCCCGTTTGTCTCTCTCTTTTCTTGACAACCATCAGCTTCCTGCAGCGGACCAGGAAGATGGCGCCCTGAGGCCAGCTCAACGGCTAAGGAAGGAAATAAGCTCATGGGGATCACAGATGGACTTGGGTGACAGATTGGGTAGGGATCTTTCCCTTTTACGATCATCAGTCACAGACGAGGGTGAGCTGCTAGTGCTCTGCTGGCTTCCAGCCAGGAGGAGCAGGAGATGTCAGATGGGGATGGAGAGGTTGCGACCGAGTCCTGACCCGCGTTGCTGGAGGTTATGGAATGTGCCACGATGAGACTTGACTTAACATGGAAGCAGACCAGGAAGATGGCAACTTGACGAGCGTTATTTTTCTGACCATAGTCCTCCAGCCCACGTGAGCCTTGCATTTCTTCCTGATCTCCATGCAGAGATTGAGAAGGCTTGGAAAACCTGCACACGTTCTCCTCCTGCATCTATAGATATCAGAATACTAGTTATGCCAACATCAAGCACATGCGTGGGAGCAGTTATGAGAGGATGCCCCCTATTGAAGAGCCCCCTATCTCTCTGGCTCTTCTCAAGGCTCTTTTCATGCCATCTGCCCCCCTTCAGACTACATCAAGGCTAAATGGCAAGGCGTATGCAGCAGCAGGTCAGGCTGCAGCCTCATTGCACAATGTGGCAGTGCTTCAGGCTTATCAGGCTGATCTGCTGAAAGATCTGCTGAGTTGTGTCGCTCCACTGATCTTGCTCACCGTGCCACTAAGCAGGCTGCCACTGCCATCGGCAGGTCCCTGGCGGCTATGGTGGGAATGGTGAGATATCTGTGGTTAAACCTGGCTGCCGTCAGGATGAAAGAGAGGGGCTTTCTCCTGGACGCAACAGTTTCCCCTTCTGAGCTTTTTGGCACTTCTGTCGAGACGTTGGTTGAGAAGTTCAAGGAGGTCAAGACACGTTTGGCTGCCTTTAAATCCTTCATTCTACAAAAGTCCAGGTCTAAGCCCGAACAGCAATGGGGGTCCTGGCCTGTCTAGACTTAAGGGTCAGAGGTGGGCAAAGAAGACTAGGTTCGCGACTCGTGCCCCTCCCCCGCCTTCGGGCAGGGCTCAGAGGTGGCGCAAGTCAAGGGCAAATAGGCACGATTTGAGGGAGGTGATCCAGATGAGGCGCTCCCAGCACTCTGGTCCAGGCAAGAGTAAGAAAGCCTGAGTCTATTCATCTCCCTCTGAGAGTATTAACATCTGCTCTTTTCTTCCTAAATCCCTAATTCCCCTTCAGCTATCCACCTGACCAAGGTTAGGTAGGATCTTCTTGCGATCATATCACAGCCCATACTAATGCTGCAGCCTTGATAGTCAATTGCTTCCAGGAGGCAATGCTTCTCTTATCTTCACTCACATCCTTACAAGGTGGTTTGATTCGAGAAGCTATCCTGTCAAGGACAGGCTACTGACATTTAGCCCTGAGGGGTTTCACCAGTAGTGTGAGAAAGAACACTCTTGAATAAAAACTCTCACCCTGATGCGTAGAGTGAACAGACACTCCCTCATTTCACTCTACAGTTCGAGGGACGAGCAGGTCTGCGGGCCTCCCTGTCTAACTAGTTGTATCAGTACTCACCCCCCTGCAGAGTGGGAGTGAGGACACTACTATTCTGGTGACATGAGTAAGAAGTGGGGTTTCAGGAAACTTCTAACTCTGATTTAGCTCTCAGGGCCTATCTCAGTTCGAGAGCTGAGAATAAGTTAAAGGCTAGGAGCTCCACTGAGCAGCAGCCACAGGCGGTAGGCTTTCCTGCCTCACTGAAAGGCTGCTTGCTTTACTGGTCAAGCATAGCATAGCTTTTGAGGGTTACCTCTAAGCGCGCTGCTCCCATTTGAGCATTGAGGACTCTATTTAACAGGCTCCTCTTAGCAGTAGCCAGAGGCAGTAGTACTTTCCTGCGTCAGATTAAGCTGCTGGCATCATTGGTGAGGTGTAGCACTGCTCCCCTCGCCCTAGAAGGTTACCCTTGTATATGCCGCTTCCATTTAGCGTTTGAGACCTCTGATTCTCAGGGCCTCCACTTTCTGGAGCCACACTATGCACCAGCCTCAGGCTGTAGGTCTTTTCTTGTCTCCCTGTTATTATTGGTTAAGCATAGTATGGATCTTCTCACCGTTGACGGTTATTTCTGAGCATGCCGCTCCCACTGAGCCTTCAAGGCCGTCATTATCTAGTCCTTTTCTCTCTGGAGCTCCACTATGAGGCTGCCTCAGGCTGTAGCCATTTTGTATTGCCTCCCTGTTAGGCTGCCCACTTTATTGGTTGAGCATAGCACAGCTTCCATCACATTTGAGGGTTGTCTTTGAGCATGCTGCTCCCACCGAGCATTCAAGAGCATTAATATCTAGTCCTTCGCTCTCTGGAGTGCGACTGCACAGCAGCCTCAGGTTGTAGGCCATTCTTTGCCTCTTTGTTAGACTGCTTGCTTTATTGGTTGAGCATAGTATGGCTCCCCTCACCTTAGAGGGTTATCTTGAGCATGCTGCTCCCATTGAGCGTTTGAGGTTCCTATAATCTAGTCCTCCACTCTCTGGAGCTCCTCTATGCAGCAGCCTCAAGCTGTAGACATTTCTTGCCTCCCTGTTAGGCTGCCTGCTTTATTGTTGAGCATAGCATGGTTCCTCTCGCAATAGAGGGTTATCTTGAGCATGCCACTCCTATTGAGCGTTTGAGGTCCCTATTATCTAGTCCTCCGCTCCCTGGAGCTCTACTTGTGGCAGCCTCAGGCTACTTCCATTTGAGTATTTCAGGTCGAACTTTATCAAATCCTCCAGTCTTTTGAGCTCCTTTTTGTACTCAGTAGCCCCATGTTGTTAAACTTCTCTTCCTCCCTGTGTGATTGCTCCTTGAATCTATATGCCTAGTAATACTCTGCAGCTTGGGAACTGATTCCACCTCCTTCGAGGTGGGCCTCTACTCTTTCCTGGCCTTGCCTGCTGAGTAAACAATGAGTCACTAATATTGTCTTATGACAACTTTGGGTGGTAAGTGCACAAATCCACATTGTGGTAGATGTGTACGCTAAGTACTCTGAGCATCTGATAAAAACCTACACGGTAAGGGTCATGGACTGCTAGTCTTGTTCCCTTTCTTGAGTTGGCCTACGCCTATGTCTTTACCTTGGGCTCCACTCGATTCCACAGGCATTCCCTCAGCATGGCACTGTGGGTATTAGTTTCCCATAGCGACCTCTAGAGGACATAGTTCGAATTCCCTTGAAAAGGAACATCTCTGGTTATGTATTTAACCCTGGTTACCTAAGAAGGTAACAAAACACTGCGTCCTCTAGTTTCCTGGCCATGCTTCAGAAGCATGCTTCAGATGAAAAAGCAGATGACGTGTTTGCTCGGCACCCTTTTATACTGTGTGGGCACCGGGTGATGACACATAGGCTGTCGCCGGCCAATGTTATTAATGTTTTTTAGATTTATACTTCAGACACCGGTCACGCCGAAGGTGTTCCGATACCCTTCACAGGGAACCAGGGTTACATGCGTAACCTGAGACGTTTTTGGTGTACTATTCCTTTAAGAGAGCTTTTTTTGTTTGTATTTTAATGCTAATTTCCAAACACCTGATTGTGTTTGTAGATTGGGTTTGCACCGTGAAGCTGAGAAGCAGTTCAGATCAGCGCTCACACAACAAGAATTTGTTGATACTTACCTCTTCCTCGCAAAGGTACCAAAGACAGGTCAAGCTGTGTTACAGCTCCTGTGATTCCTCCCACTAAGAGCTGTTTGTGCTGCGCAGGTGTATCAGCGGCTCGATCAACCCATCACCTCTCTCAATGTGTTCAAACAAGGCTTGGATCACTTCCCTGCCGAGGTCACGCTGCTCACGGGAATTGCACGCATCCATGAGGTATTTTTGTGTTAGTCTTTTTTGTCTGGTATTTGTCTTTTTTTAATGTTAATTAATTTGTTATTTAATCTGATTAATTTGTCTTATTTATGTAATAGAATAATCTGCCTTTCTCTATCAGGAAATGAATAACATGACCTCAGCAACAGAATACTATAAAGAAGTATTAAAGCAGGACAACACACACGTGGAGGCCATTGCCTGTATTGGCAGTAATCATTTTTACACAGACCAGCCAGAGATTGCCCTGCGCTTTTACAGGTGCCTTTTTTTTCTTTCATTGCAATTATTTAAAAAATGTATAAAACCTTAAAGGGTCAGTTCACCCAAAACATTCTGTAATTAATTACTATATATTTGGCCTATATTTGCATGTGTATACAGTGTGTATCGCGCACGCGCAAGGGCTTGCATGCATGCTAGTGTACGTTTGTATGCATGTTCATGCATATGGGTGTACGTTTGTCTGTAATGTGTATGTATATATTGTGTGCGTATGCAGGTGTGTGAGTATGTTTATGTGCATGCCTTAAGTCTGATTTGCTAAGGCTGATTTTTTTCCTTGCTTACATTAACCTCCTACATATCCTTCCTTAACTGTTCTGTCAAAGGGTATTTCAGCAGGTTACAGTTTTGCTTAAATTAATTTCGGCCGCTCAGCTGAACACCTCGCTAGTTCTCAGATCGCTCTCTTACTTAAAGGAATCCAAAGATCGAATCCTCCTAAACCCAATTCCAGATTGCCAATCACTTCGGAAATATTATCAATCTGCTTCCACAAATTCTGTGCACACTGATCGTACCCTCAACGCTGTTTATTTTAGCATTCTTCGGCCTTCTTAGTTGTTCAGAATTTACAGTCAATTCTAATTTAGATCCAAAAAATGCATCCGACGGTGTCTGATCTGTCCATAATCGTCAAAGATTCTATTTCCTTTTCATCAAACAAGTACAACTGACCAGGTTTAAAAAAAAAATAAATAAATAAATAAAAACCCATCTTAAACCTATCCTCGCTCAATCCGGCTTCCTAACTAATAACTTTTCTTCCCATTCCTTCAGAATAGGTGCAGCAACTGCAGCTGCAGGAAATGGCCTCTCGCATCAGGCCTCTCGCAATCATGCATCCAAAAAGCCCTGCACGTGCTTGCGTTCCAGCCCCGCCTCGTCCCACTGTTTTGGATCAGTGGCACTCGTAGCACAATTCAGGCTACCCGGGCCGTATCAAGCCAACGCCTATTGCAACCCGGCGCTCACCCTGCCGCAGCTATTTTCCCCTCCTCTCCCTCCGTCCTCTCCCGCCCCCTCTCCCTCCCCTCTGCACCTACCAACCTTTTCCAGCCCCTCAGCCTTCCCGGCTCCCTATACCTATATAGGGTATTTAGGGTCCTATACCTATCCTCATTACTAAACACTTCTCACCAGCTGTTCCTCTCCTTTTCCGACCTTTCCCTGTCCTCCCTGTCACCGCAGCATTGGCCTCCCCTGTCCTTTCCGCCTGCTCGTTCCAACCCCCTGCCTGTTCCACCGGCCCTCTTGGCCTTGCTCCGCCCGCCCGCCAAGGTCTCTCTCGGCTGTAATTTCCGCACCTGGCCTCTCTCTGGCCTTGTACTGCCTGCCTGCCTGCCCGGCCCCCAGGCCCCCAGGCCGTTCCGCCTGCTGCCTGGCCCTCTACGGCCTCGCTCCGCCTGCTCTCCATGGTCTCTCTGGCCTTGTACTACCTGTCGCCGGCCCTCTGGTCATTCCGCCTGCTGCCTGGCCTCTCTCCGGCCTTGCTCTGCCTGCCTGCTCGGCCCCCTGGCCATTTTTGCCTGCCGCCCGGCCTCTCTTGGCCTGCACTGCCTGCCACGGTCCTCTCTGGCCGTTTTGCCCGCCGCCTGGCCTCTCTCTGGCCTACATTGCCCGCCATGGTGCTCTCCGGCCGTATTTTCTGCGCCTGGCCTCTCTCTGGCCTTGTACTACCTGTCGCCGGCCCTCTGGCCGTTCCGCTTGCTGCCTGGCCCTCTCCGGCCTCGCTCTGCCTGTTCGCCACGGTCTCTGTGGCTGTATTTTCTGCGCCTGGCCTCTTTCTGGCCTTGTACTACCTGTCACCGGCCCTCTGGTCCTTCTGCCTGCTGCCTGGCTTCTCTCCGGCCTCGCTCTGCCTGCCTGCTTGGCCCCCTGGCCATTTCGCCCGCCGCCCGGCCTCTCTTAGCCTGCACTGCCTGCCATGGTCCTCTCTGGCCACTTTGCCCGCCGCCTGGCCTCTCTCTGGCCTGCATTGCCCGCCAGGGTGCTATCCGGACGTTTTTTCTGCCGCCTGGCCCTCTTCAGCCTTGTACTGCCAGTCGCCAGCCCTCTGGCCGTTCCGCCTGCTGCCTGGTCCTCTCTGGCCTCGCTCCGCCTGCTTGCCACGGTCTCTCTGGCCGTATTTTCTGCGCCTGGCCTCTCTCTGGCCTTATACTACCTGTCGCCGGCCCTCTGTTTTATCGCAGAGGAAGTGGGAACTAGTGAAATTACGATTAAGCAAATAATTGAATTTTAGGAAGAGCACGCACGAACAATCGCAGCTGCCATCAATGTCCTTATTACTGATTACCCCACAAATCTCCTCTCCTCCACCTTAAATACCGCTTACTCCCTATCCTCGGCTTCTGTGTTTTTTGTAATGTTTGTTTTCTGGGCTCTGAGCATCTGTTAACCCTAGCCTCCTAGTGAAATTATTATAAATGAGAATGAACGGTTTCAGTCCAGTTACTGTGTTGGCGCACATTTAAAATGTTAATCATTGGATTAATTGACCATTAAAAAATATAATCAATAGGAAAAAGATAATGTTATTATCAGACCTGGTCTGGTCTTTAGTGTCAGTAAACACATGGGATCTCTGCATCATGTTTCTGTCTCTGCTCTTGTCCAGGCGTTTGCTGCAGATGGGGGTGTTCAACTGTCAGCTATACAACAATCTGGGCCTATGCTGTTTCTACGCCCAGCAGTATGATATGACCCTGTCGTCCTTCGATAGAGCTTTAGCGTTGGTGTCCAGGGACGAGGAACAGGCCGATATCTGGTATAATCTGGGACAGGTTGCAGTGGTGAGCAGACACTCTGTGCCTTCCTACAAAACACAGTGTCCTCCAAAAAATAGTCCAGATGTGAGAGAGCATGGCCACTTTTTTAACAATCACTGTCCCTCACTGCTGTGACAAACTCCCAGACATTAAGAGTGAATTTCCAACAGAAGTGAGCATCCATATAATCCCTTTGAAGGGCAGAGTCCTTGAAGTGTGTTCTTTTAAGGGTGTAGGGCACTTCTGTCTCGTATAAGTGTTTGGTACTCCCTTGGTTAAGGTGAGTGCCGGATCAAACATTACCTTGCCAGCGCTGTGTTAGTGTGCAGCATTCAGCGCTCCAACAGTTATATAATTCTGCATTTAACCTATCCAAACACACACACAGCAGTGAACACACACTCGTGTTGTGGTGCCTCACCTCAGTCATGGTATTGAAAGGGGAGAGAGCTCTGGATATTCACAAAAAGCCATTTTGCGTGGAGTTTGGTTCACACTTAAAATCCAGCAAAAGAATGTCTGTATGCAAACCAAACATTTAAGGAGCATGGAAAGCCACTAGGGATGCGGCTATCGAATATTTTAGTAATCAAGTATTCTACTGAAAATGTCGTTGATTAATCGAGTAATCGGATAAAACATTTTGCTTAATTAAAGAGCAGTATTAAATATGCAAGAGAAGATAAGACAGGTCTCTTAAAATGAGCAACTAATTGGTTTGTTAAAAAAAAATCTACATTTTATTTATTGATGATATTTATAATTTTTTAATATTAAAATATTAGGTAAAATACTATTATCATACAGTATGTTCGTGGCTGTGCATTTATATACCCTATTCATTGCAATCAAACTAAATGTACCACACCTATTGTATTCAGCACATTATGTTCAGTATTCAAACTAAAGTATCAAGTATTCATCCAAGCCATGGTATTAAAAATGTATTACATATGTATAATCGTAAAAGCCATGCACAACATTTTTGACAGTAAACTCACTTCTTTGATAAGTAGCTGTGGTATAAGCTGCTAAATATTCTGGTATAGTGTAACCGTGCATTCACACCGGCGCCTCCGAGAGCGTCAAAATTCGCCCTGCCAAGCGGTGGACTTCTGCCTTCTGACTGGTTGCCGCCGAACCGCATCATAAAGTTAACCTGATTTCAACTCTCCTCAATGCTCTCGTCGTCCATGACGCACCGCCTCTCATCGCCAGCTTATGTTTAAAATTAATGACTTCCGGCCACTTCCGGTACTGCACTGAGCATTGTGCTTTATCCCTTCCATAATTAACATACATTATTTAAGAGCCCCCATCTCGATTAACAATCGCATTGATTTAACGCTACACTAAATTCACCTGGTCTCAGGTGACAGTCCTCCGGTCTCTGAGCAGGACATTTTTGTTGTTTTCTCCTGTTGTTTTCTCCATTGTGTTGTTATTGCTACCTTCCATTACCCAGCCCGCACTAGTCCACGCTCTCAAATCAAAACACCGTCGTCTCCTTCCGCTTCGTGGTTGACGTAAGCGTAAGTGCATTGTCACAGTAAAGCAAAATTCATTACGAAAAAATGTGACATGAACTTTAAAATTAATTAACAGAGGCTTCAAGGCAGAGGACTTTGCCTCGATAATTTAAAAGAATCGTTTCAGCCCTAAAAGCCAAATGTGCCTCTCATGCTCCCTCGATGCCAAAGACGTGTTTCCCTTTTTATTGTAGAATTTTGTACATTAACTGTTTTTGGGAGAAAAAAAACCTGCATATTGATTTTGAGGGAAAGAAAGACTTTATTATGGTTTTGAGGGTTACCATTGTTCTTCAAGCAGAAACTATTGATGGAAAATCAAGATCAGTGTGTAATGACGTTAATAATGAATGAATGATTCTCCTCTTTCTCTATTCCACAGGGCATTGGTGATTTGACTCTGGCTTACCAGTGCTTTAAACTGGCTTTGGCTTTTAACAATAACCACGGTGAAGCTTACAATAACTTGGCTGTGTTGGAGCTCCGGAAAGGCCGCATCGAGCAGGTCAGTTTAGTCTTCAGTCTCAAGAACAAAAGTCTTCACTAACACTTTCTACTTAAGGAAAATATACATGTACTGTTGCATAGGTTTTCAAAGAAATTAATACTGAATTTAATCTAGAGATTGTGAATCAGACTCAAATTGATTTGAACATCTGTCAAAACATGTGATGGGTAGTGTTTAGTTTACTAGTTAGGTAGTTAAAAATAGTTTAAAAAGTTAAATATTTAACCCTTCTAGGCTGTTGGTGTCTTGCACAAAGGTACATATGTAAGACTAAAGTAAAGCTTAATTGTAATTTTATTAAACAAATTTCAACTGCTGCAACACATTTAAAAAAAAAGTTGTGACAGTCCTTTAGGTTTATGTTCCTCTGTGTTCAAGTGATCAGGAGTTTAGGATATTCCAGTTGAATTGATTGCATGACATCTGCCAGATGTGGTACTGTCACAATATAAGCAGGAAGTTAGCAATGATAGGCCATAAAAAAGTGAAGTGGAATGCATCCCAGATGCACCTTTAGGATTAGGATGAGGATGGGTGACTTGTCTCATGAAAGACTTTTGTTTTGGTACAGGCGAAAGCGTTTCTTCAGACAGCGGCTTCATTGTCTCCTCACATGTACGAGCCACATTTTAACTTCGCCACACTCTCTGATAAGGTAAGAATCTCTACCCTGATGTCTTCTGTTCTGTCATTTTTATTTTAAATCACAATATAAATTATTTTATCTAAGAAAAATGACAAAAGCCATATAACAATTAACTAATACATTTTGGGTTTCATGCTTTTTTGAGTTTTGTTATTTTATTTTACCTGACCTTTCTTTGTCACCGGCAGGTGGGCGATCTTCAGAGTAGCTACATGGCTGCTCAGAAATCCGAGGACGCTTTTCCTGAGCACGTGGACACTCAGCAGATCCTGAAAAATCTCAGACAGCATTTTGCCACTCTATGAGACTTCTTAACAGTTATCACATCACTGCTTAGGGATAAAAATGACCTGCAAGGATTGTAGTAATATGTAGATATGTGTATATATAGACATTCTGCCCGACATTGCCCAAATACACTTTGTATCCTTCAAAAAAATAAAAAAAAGGGATTGAAAAAAAGGGCATTGTTTTTTTTTTCATAGTGCCTTCATGAGGCAATTTGATGTAATCTTTAACGCACCTTGCCTGAGCCACTGAGCTTTTCTGTGGGTGCTTTTGATGAATCACAAGAAGTGAAGCTCCTTCTTAAATCTCAAAATGCATGTATGATGCAGACTTAATTCAAATATTAAGACTGATCTTATGGGTTAAAAAACTTAAAATCAATGCATGCATTATGCACATATCCGATGTCCAGTCTTCAGGAGGATTTTGGTCTAAGATTACTTTATTGGATATTGAAATACATACTAGAAATTATTAATGGCGCTCACCTTACTGTAGCTTCCTCGACGTGTGGTAAAAACTCTACTTTAATATAACTCTAACAAAACTAATAAGACAACCGCAGCTTTAAAAACAAGCCCAAAACTAGTGCTCTGATCAGGATTCAATCACGGAAAACAGTATCTGCCGATCCGATCACCGATGCCCATCTTTTTAAAGGTTTCTTGTTATCATGTAGAATTATTTATAGTGATACTGCAATCAGCATTTTTAGACATTTATTTAAGGCCTGAATTTCATTTTTTTTTAATTGAATTAACCTTTTAGGTGACTTTTTTTTCTTTTCTTGTTTTTTTATGGGGGCATTTTTTAGACAAGTTTCAAAAATAGATCTTTATCTCACCGAAATGTCAGCAGTGTAAGCAATAACAGCAATATTAAGGTTAATTCATAAATGAATTAATTTAGGGAAATACCCTTACGTTTAATTTCTTTGTTCAATTAACTCTTTGGTTAATCTATGTAAATGAATTACCAGATATGGTTATCACGAGTTTGAAATATGAAATACACTCAGTTGACTAACATGCGTTCGTCTGCAGCGGTTTTCGGCACTCTGATTGGCTCTTGGTTTCCTGATGTCCATAGCGGATTGGTTCTTGAGAGTTGTTGCAAGTTGGCTGCTTGGATCTTCAGCAGTACTGATGAGCTGTTTGTTGCAATGAGATCAGAGTGAGGAAGATGGAGGTGTCCCGTTTCGTGACAGGGAAAGGCTGCACGGCTGAGTCGCACTCCGTTCCTTTCTCATCTCTGGATGATGTGAGTCTTTGGAGAAGATGCTCGTCTTGAGAGATGCACACAGATGTAGATGTTCACTTATTTTTTGGTCCACGCACGCAGATGTTGTTGTGGTTTCCCCTTTTTCTTTCTTCTTGCAAAGACACTCAGAAAACTTGGGTTTTTATTTCAAAGGTAGACTTTATTTCTGTCGCGACAAAGCC
>JAUMHI010000019.1:3590779-3605130 GCA_032359435.1 Enteromius unitaeniatus
GTCTGATGACGGCTCACTCAGGGCGGGTCTGAGGTAACACACCAGTTCAGTCTGTGTGACACGCTGCTGTCAATCAAATATTGTGGGAGTGGCCTCTGTCTGTGTGACGCCACACCGACATTTATTTGAGAATGGCTTGATTTCAGAAGAGGCAACTTATTTTTATTACATTAAAAGAAAACTACTGCTGGATCTTCATCATTGTAGGGTGGTTGTGTGCACACACTCCCAACACACACTTCAGTCCAAACTGCTTTTAAAAGTGCATGTGGCACCGGATGACCCCTTTAAGTGGTAATATAAGGCGATAATAGGATAATCCTCAGACGCATATACAATGAATGAACAAGCTGTACATTTTTTTTCTTCTTATCCCTTTGAGGATGGACTGAAACACTTCCAAGTGTATGCTCTGCCTGCCTCCCGTCAGTTCCGGAAGAATTGTAGCGTCACTAAAAGAAAAGCCTAACTACAGAAGAAAAATAAGTACCTGCAGGATTTTAAAATGTTTATACCAACTTGTTACCATAGTATCAAACCCTTCTATAAAACTCTTCAGAATGTATTATAGCAAGGAAAACAACTGTAAAGTTGTGTGTAAGCACTGCTGAAATATTTCACAGCCTTTAAATATATCATTTGAACCTGACACCTACGATAAACTGCAATGAAAATAAATACTTAAATGTGTATTTTGGTTGTCTTCTTTTCACTAGTCTGAAAAATAATATATGTTAAAGAAGACCAAAAATCGACCAGTGCATTTGTCTGTAGTGCAAAAAAGCTTTTAAAATTAACTACAGCTAGAGTTTTGTCTGGTGCAGTTAATATTTTTTAAATCTGGGATTCCCACCTTCAATGTTGTCACTGTCCCGAAGCGCAGGATAGTAGCTGACATCAGGAAACTGCCAATAAGGGCAATAACACATCTGTGAGAGCCCAAGGCCTACGGGGAAATGCCAGCCGACAGGCTCCACTGGTGCCTTAACCTGCTGAGAGTCTGCAAGCAAAGCTGCCAAATCAAACACCGGGCTGCCAAGGGCTTCACCCCCAGCGTCAGAATCAAACCCCAGGAAGACGTCAGCACTGGGATTGAGCGCAGTGAGTCTATTTGACTTGGATGAATGCACCTCACGGTCATCATAGACATTTGTTTCTGCATGTGCATCAAGCTGATATTCAGTACTGGGAAGCGCAGACTCATTCCTCATATGATCGTCCTCATTTGTTTCTTCTAAACCCTGGAGCGCTGATTCTGAGAGGTGTATGCCACTGTCTGACCGCTGGCACGCTCCAATGTTCCCATCGCACACAGATGCTGCAGGAGCTTCCGCCTGATTGACATAACGCAGTGATTTATGCACGTCTTCATGCATTTCTTCCTTGTTCAACTCTTCCGGTGTGTTTTTCAGCGCACAGACGTCCAGCAGATCTAGCAGTGGACTCTCAGAGTCCATGTGGTCTGTCTCAGGAGCAGTGGCTGTGTTCTCTGTGCTGTTCCACTGCAGTAACAGGCTCGTCTGCTGCTGTCCAGAAAGTGCACCGCCACCATCCCAAACCTCTTTGCCATTAATGTACACAAACGGTGCCTTGCACCACAGTTCTGTAAAGAGAGAGAAGATATAAATGTGACATCTATATTAGCGTGAATGTGCGTCTGTGTTATAACGGCGCTTTTCTCCCCGTGTGTGGTGTGATATAACTTTATTAATACCGTATCCTAAATTGTGGATAATTAGGCTATATATCATATGCTGAAGTACATTTCTGAAGTGTTAAAGATTAAAAGAAAAACTTGGAAAACGTGACCCTAAAACCATGAGACAAACCGAAGGGTGCCAGCCCTAGTAACAGTATGATCACACTCCCAATCTGCAGAGCTCTGAATATCAGCGCTCACTACCCATACATCCATGAACAAACCAAAACCAGACTATTGACTATTTATTAAAATGTTTGTTTTTTACACTTTGAGGTGCATGTGCATCTCATTTTCTTTTTTTCAGACATTGCTGATTTTTTGCTCTAATCGTTACAATTAAAACAAAAAGTCTACATGTAATGAATGTAACTTTTTGATGATATTCAGTTTTTTTTTGATGCACCTGTATTGACTTTTTTCTTTGAATATTTCATTTATACCAAACCATACAAATAATAACTGCAGGAAGAAACCCTGACTTTTATTCTGCTCATGTTTTGCTGAACATATCTGAATATCTGGTTTGTATTATAGAGTGTAAA
This sequence comes from Enteromius unitaeniatus, assembly GCA_032359435.1. Classification (NCBI taxonomy): domain Eukaryota; kingdom Metazoa; phylum Chordata; class Actinopteri; order Cypriniformes; family Cyprinidae; genus Enteromius; species Enteromius unitaeniatus. Next base: position 3,593,024 of record JAUMHI010000019.1, read on the forward strand.
AGCAGGCTGTGTTCTGCTGTAGTGTTGTTGTTTTTAACAGTACCAGGAGAAATATTGAAGTATCTGTTGTTGTTGAAATACGTTTTCTGTCTATAACAAAAAGTTAAAGTATGACAACTAGCCCCGGTGTATCTTAACAGTGAAGTGCCGTCCTCGTCATCCCCGCACCGGGTGATAATAGACCAGTAGTGTCCCGGTGTGTCGGTATTGATGCCCGGTGGACAGGCAGACTTCTTAAAGAGAGATCAGACAACAACATGGTCAGAGTCTTACCTGAAACCCTACCGACGAGCCTCGAGAGCGGATACAGCGCGAAGCACAGCACCGTCGCGATCATGATCCCACTTTATCCTGAGCGCTGAACGCCAGGGGGCGTCACCGGCATGACGACACACGCGGCGCGATGACGTCACGCCCAACCTACTTCTGCGCTTTATTGTTTAAAAAACAAACAAACAAATAATCGTTTAATAATTGTTGATATGAATTGCTCTTTTTGTGATATGATGACTGAAACTTTGTTTCATTCATTTTAGCTTTGCTCTTATGTTACACGTTTTTGTAATGATTTGATTTTTGATAAGTAGGCTACTATATTTAAAATTGTATTTCATTTGACTACAAATTATTGTTTTTTTCTTTGCTACGTTTTAAGTTCACGAGTCTGAGTAAAATAAAACCAATCCTTTATTTTTGGTTCTGGAAAAAGAAATTAAAATATACCTTAAGATATAAGGTTTTTTATATATAGGCTAATGAGAAAGCAATTAAGAACTTTAATTGATTTAAATAATATTTACCCCCCCTAGCTGTTTTGTTTTGATTTTGGAGTTGTTTGTAACAAAATAGGCTCTTTAGAAGAAAAAAAACCTGTTCCGCAGACTTTTATCAGTCAAAAGTTGTGCTTTTTGGTGACTCTTTGAAACCGGACCAGAAGTTTATAATTATTTATTTGAAAATTTTGCATTTATAAATGTAAATGTAATTTTTGTATTCCCAAAGAGGATTTTAGCTCTAAAACAGTTCTCCTTGGAACAGATGCACACACAAACAACTGAACAGACAAATACATTTTATATAGTATACACATAATACTAAATTAATAAATTAATAAAATATGTTTCAAGCATGAGGTTTTCAGGATTGTTTTATGTATTTTTGGTGATGAAGGCAGGAGGGCATCATTTTAAATGATCACTGGGCACAACAGCTGCGTTAGCAAATTTAGATTAGATTAGATTAGATTCAATTTATTTGTCACATACACAATCATACAGAGTACAATATGCAGCGAAATTGGACCCCTCCGACCATACACAAACATCAACAACAAATGTGTTTGATCCAAGCAGTTCATACACTTTTAAGAAAGAGAGAAACGAATGCAGACAGCTCGTGAGCGATGGCTCTATTGATGTGTTTGAACACATGACTGCAGGAATGTGAGTGTGTGACCTGTCTGATATGCATTTTTAATGAGTTTCTCTTCAAGCGCAGGTGGATTCCAGCAGTAGTGCAGGTGTCACATATACACCTGTTGCTAAGACACATAACCCAGCTTCATACTGGACAGCAGACCTTCATAGAACTCTGTTAAACTGTAGAAGATGAGGGCTGATGAAGACGTCAGTGTTCACAGTCTCTCTCTGGACTCCCTCAGCTTCACCGACTACGAGAACCCACACGATGTGACCCTGGAGGATGAAGATGACACAGAGCTGGACACTCAGGGTAAGAGCTCACAGCTCCTGCTGACAACTTCAGATCCCTTCAGAGAAATCAATACGCTTTAAAAAACAGTATATATAGAATTTATTTTGAGTATTTCAATTAAACATGTTATCATATTTCTTCCAAACTTTTAAATGTCTATTTGTCTATTTCATTTTAATATTTAATCACATTTAATGAATACATTTTTTTTGAGCCGAGGCTGAATGACACTTGGAATTAAAATCTGTTTTGAAATTTTTGATTGCAGTTTTATTAGGAAATACTACATTCAACATAACAAACAAACAAATAAATGATGTAATTATTAATGTTTTGTCACGGAACCTGCATAAAACTAATAAACATCCGTTGTGTGTAAATTCCTCTTCTTCTTGTTCCAAACACACAAAAAAAAGATTATTTGATTTCAGTTCAGTTTAAAATTGCTTTATTTACATGTTTGCACAGAATATTGCTGGAGCATTATGCATAAAACAACTAAATAAACAACAACTATAATAATAAAAAATAACGTGCAAAGTAATTAATAAAATTCTGTTTCATTATATGAAGAGTTCATTTGCAAAAACAGATACCTCCGTTTTTAACAATTTGCAAAAATCATGTATTTTTCTTTGAGCATTTCAATTAATGGCAATCAAACTGCAGTAAGGGTTATTCTGATTAGATAAAACTGGATAAAAACATTATAACAATAAAAAACATGATTTTTAAAAAATTAAAAAAAAAAAAAAAAAAAAAGTTGCAAATAAACTCTCCATATATACATAGTATAATATAATAATACAAGAAATATAAATGATGCTAACATAAAAATCTTGGCCAGCCCTGTATGCATTACTCCTGCAGCGGAAGCATGTTGAGATGCTGAGATGATGCTACGGCTGCAGTGTTTCTGTCCAGTATCAGAGCTGAAGCTGGTCAGGAGGGATCTGTCCACTGAAGAACTCTACCTGCAGGCCTGTAAGCTGGTGGGAGTCGTTCCTGTCAGATACTTCCTCAGAAACCTGGGCTCTGCCACCATTAACCTCAACCACCATGGGCTCGGTCCTCTTGGAGCCAAAGCGCTGGCCATCGCTCTCGTGGTGAGACTGTTTCTGATGCTCTGATGATCTACAGCTGATGCGCTGGTGCTGATCTGGGACGCTCTGTGTCTTCAGACAGACATGCACACCACAACGTTGGAGCTGGCAGACAACTTCATGTTAGCCGAAGGAGCCAGGTATCTCACGGAGATGCTGAGGGCCAACTTCACCATTCAAAATCTTGTAAGTATTATTCTCATTCAGCTGTTGTGATGAATTTGTCCACCAGAGGGAAGCAAAGCATTAACTTCAGGCATCTTCCAGGATCTGTCTGGTAACCACCTTCAGTCTGCTGGAGCCGAGCACATCGCTAAGATGCTCCTGGAAAACATTTCCATTAAATCCTTGAAACTGTCAGGTACTTCATGTGTTTGCGCATACAGCATGATCAAATGGTAAACCTGACTCACAGTGAGACAGAACACGATGTTTATGTTCACAGGGAATAAATTTGTTGAAGAGGATGCCAAATGGTTTGCAGATGCGTTTGCTGTAAGTTCATGCACCTTAATCTGTTAATGCAACATGGAAAATAAAAAAAACAGATCACCCAAAAATGTATATTATTTTTCATTATTTTCCAAATCCACATGACTTCCTTTCTTTGGCAATACCAAATGGTGCCAATTAAGAGCCACTATGGGCTAAAATATCTTCTTTTGTGTTTGACAGAAGATGAATGAGTCATATGGATTTGGAACAACATGATGGAGAGTGAATAAAGACAGAAGGTTGATTTTTACAGGTGTTTACTCATTCATATAACAGGGCAAATCAGAAACATATCCACTAGATGTGGCTGTTTCTCAATAAGAGATACACTCTAAAAGTGTGAGCATGTGTGACATTGTTCATCAAATAAAGGGACTTTTCTTTATTTGGGTGAGGGGTAGTTTCTTAAACATTTTAGATTTGGTTTGCTTTGACCTTCTTATAGATGTTCTATTTTATTAGTTTTCTAATCTATTCTATTCTTTTCTCTTAAAATAGACCTAAATAATTGGAAAAAAGGGGGTTTTATGTCACAATTTAGTTTTTTTTGCAATTCTAAGTTTATATCTCACAACATTCAAAACATTTTTTTAATTAATAATAAAGTCAGAACTGTGAGATAAAGTAAAAAAAAAATACTCATAAGATGTAAAATCTGAATTTTTCTATAATTATATTAAATGAAACCAAGTAACGTCACTTTAAAATGTATTTTATAGCACATCTTACACTATATTACCAAGGCTAACATGTTTTCCCATAGTGCTTTAAGTCAAGCCAAGTCTCTTTTATTTATATAGCACTTTTAATAACACAGACTGTGTCAAAGCACTGAACATTATCCAATTGGAGAATAGAGTGTCAGTAATGTATAATTACAAGATTAAACACTCAATATTCAGTTAAAGGCATTTCATTATTGAATTCAGAGAAGTTTAGTAAGAGTTTAAAAACTGAAACTGAGAATGAGTTTTGCATGACAAGAATATAATTTTACACACAATAGAAGAGTTTTCATTAGTCTTATATAGAATTTGCCAGAAAACATAAATAATAGCATTACTTGTTAAGCCAAATTCTGCTATTATATTGTTATTTATTAATTATAAAATCTTCTGGTGTTGTAAAATTTCCACTGCTGCTTTAAGAAGTGATGCATACATCTCACATCTAGCTACGTTTCAGAGCAACTACAGAGTGAAGGAGCTGGATTTGAGTCACAATCAGTTCTGCGGCAGAGGAGGAGAACATCTGGGGCAGATGATAGGTGAATACCACACGCCTGATGTGTGAGAATTAAACTTCACTACACAAAGACAGCAAGCACAGTCACTAAGCATGTTCTTCACGCAGCAAATAATGACGGCTTAGAAGTTCTGGATCTGAGCTGGAATCATCTGCGGATGAAAGGAGCGGTAGCTTTCTGCGCTGGACTGAAGGTACCCGGCTCACAAGCGTTTCAGTCTCACGCTGAACTGATCATGCAGTCTCTGCCTGTCCCTGTCTCGTCAGGTCAACACCACACTGAAACACTTAGACCTCTCATTCAACGGCTTTGGAAACGAGGGCGCTTTGGCTCTGGGTGAAGCGCTAAAGTTCAACAATACACTGGTGCACCTGGACCTCAACAACAACCGCATCACAGATGAAGGAGCAAGCCTGCTGTGTAAGGGCCTGGAGGCCAACGACACACTCAGAGTGCTGCAGGTGCGAAAAATCACCATTTTAAACAGTGCATAAGTACAATGCTATGCAACTTATCTGAATAATACATAATTCAGTTGTACCGCCTCTATATGTTACCAGGGTATCTCAGACAAATGCTTGCAAATTTGAGTCATTTTAAAGCACAATCACACATATTTTACAGAGATTTATTGTGTGAATACTTTCGATACTTTGTGTGAAAGTATTGTGTGTGATCTTGTAATAGTTTTCCGACAGATGGCGTATAACTCACTGACAGTGGAAGGAGCTCTTACTTTGATCAATGTGGTCAAGAACACACCCAAAACTGCCATCGAGGAGATCAACATAAGTGTGAGTTCAGGACCGACACGCTTGTTTTTCAGTGTCTTGAGTGCAACGCACAGTACAAAGATACATTTTTATAATTGACAGAGCTTAATTACTATGTACTTACACAAAAAACAGTTACAATGTACTTACTGTGTTCATATTGTATCGAATATCCCCTCCGCTGCTATTGAGGTGGATACGGGTAAGGTTAGGGACAGGTTTGGGGGTATGGGTCAGTTTAAGGGTGGGTTAAGGTGTAAGGGATGGGTCAACAGTGTAATTATAAATGTAATTACAGAAATTAATTACAGATGTAATTACATGTTTGTTTGTTTTTTGTATTATTTAAGCACAATGGAAAAACATATGTACATAATAACTGGATTGTACCAAATTATTAATTTAAATGTAAATACATAGTAGTTAAGGCCACCTAATATAAAGTAAGACCACAAATTAATTTAAAATATAAGCACTGGACACCACAAGGTGGAATGATAAATGCCTTTTTCCTTAAATGTGCCACATCTGAGATTAAGATTAGACACAGACATGCTGATTTTAGTCAATCTAAAAAAAAGGGCAACTGCTTTTGCTTCAGGACTCTGAATTTAAGGAACAAGCCAGCCCATAAGCACACAGATTGTGTCTTTCAGTTTATATTGTAAAATATATTTTAGCTATTCCTTCTCCAGTCTGTACAAAATGTAGGGTAAAAATGGACATGTGTTTTCGTTTGTTTGTGTCGTGTTGCAGAACGTGCTGGTGAATGAGAACTTCGTGCAGCTCTTGGAGCTGATCTGTCAGGAGCATCCCAGTCTGGAGGTGCAGTACGGAGGCGTCGGAGGATTCATCGCCAAAAAGCCTCGCAAACGCGTCGACCCCATGAAAGTCATTCAGGTGAGTAGTCTACACTCATGAGAATGAAACCCACTCAGATTTCTGAAGTTTGAGGATCTCTCACTGCATTTGCTGAATTGCTTTTTTGAAGGATTACCTTGATCAGCGGAAGCTTCGCCTGTGGGACTTCTTCCGTAACATCGACAAGGATGGGACGATGCGTGTTCCTGTGGTAGACTTCAGGAAAGCCGTTCAGGTATTGACCTGGCTCTAAGAAAGGCCCACTTTCCCGTAAAGTAAGAAAATCAAAAATCGAACTGACAAAAATGTCTGAGTGAGCAGAGCTGCAATCTAGACAAAACAATATTAGAGAGTTTTGATCATTACGTCAACTAGTATTCTGAGATATGTGAAAAATAACGAGCAGATGAGTCCAAACATAGTGTCAGTAGGGCTGAGCATTAACTGGCGTAATATTTTTGACATTTTATATTTGATGACACCAGCAATCCAGCATCCCACTGGAGAAATTCCAGATTGAGGAGTTGATTCAGAGACTGGACAGAGACCGAACAGGCATAGTGGACTACAGGTGAGCTCTTCTTCACTGCTGTACCCTGAACGCTTACCTAATGAGGTCATTAAATACATGACACAGACTCTGTACACCAGAACAATTCTCATCCTGATGTAACTTTGTGATCATGTTTACACACTTAAACATGAGCATAAATCATAAGCACTGATCCATACCCTAGGGAGCTACATTACTGTCATCTGTCTACAGAGGCAATGAAGGGAACCTGTTTTCAGTGTTCTATACTGATGTGCAGAAATTAGGGCTTCGCTATTAGATTAAGCATTAAAAGTATATTTCTTGAGGCTTTTTTTGTTGGTAGTACTACTAGCTGTTGTTTGGATGTTTTAATAAGTAGTAATCTACTTTTCAGGGCCATTACTTGAGTACTCGCTAAAAACCACCAGACTTTGCAAGAAATGACAGGACAGGAAATACAGCAGCAGAAAGTGGTGATATTACTGTTGGTGACTCTGTAATCAGTCTGTACTAGCAATAAAACATGTTACTGAAACTAAAATACAAAAGATAAAACAAAAAAATTATTTCCACAAGTTGCCAAGGCTACAGTGCTCATTTTCACATGTACATTTTCACCAGTATGACTGAAATTTGACTTAACATGTTGCTTACATCTTGTGACTTTTTAAAGATTACTACAGCTGTGTTTATATAGGTACAAAATAGCTTTTCAGATCAGATATTGTTGCACTCATTTAAACAGAAACAATTAACAAGTTCAGATTTTTTTCATATCCAGCCCAGTTCCAAACATGTGAACAATATGTGAACATGTTTTAAATGTATTTGTTACTTAACTTAATGCAATATTTCACATATCCGATATGTGAAAGTCTGACCTATGTCTAAAGTGCAGTTATTATTGCTGAATTCATGTCTTGGTACCCTACAGAGGCCTGGCAGACACTAGGAAACAGATGATGCGAGACCACCGGCGCCAGTTGCGTAAAGTGGAGTCCCGGCAGAAGAAGGAGAAACAGAAGAGTGACAGGATCCTTAAAACCTTTGAGAGCGCTGTAGAGGCCGTCACTCCACGGAGCTCCATGATAATATCCCCAGGCGCTGCCAAAGAGGACTCTGGCCTTCAGCCATTCTCTGCCACCCCGCTCAGCTCCTGGCACCATATAATCATGTCCAACAGCAGCCGCTATTCTGTCAATTACATGAGCAGCGAGCATGTGCACCTTCCCATGATAGGGAACCCCTCGAGCTCAGCAGGAATGCGCTCGTATTCCCAGCCGAATCTCTTCGCCAGCGTCTCTAAACCATCCACCAGCAAACCCGCTTCCGCACAAGGCATGCACTCGAGGTCCAGCAGTAAACTCAGCCCCACAGCTAACCTGACCAGATCCAGGCCTGCGCTAAACACAGAGCCAACCAGTAAAACTAAAGTCAAGGGGAAGAAAAAGAAGACCAAGAAAGGAAAAGAAAAAAATATAGCACCAAAATGATACAGATCTGTCCACAAAGGCATGACTTTCAGTGAATAACGACATAATTTTGTGTTTGGTACATCAGAAGTCTCGCAATAGCATGTGAGATATTTGAATAAGATTATCTTACTTTGTCAACTATACCGTATTGGTTTTCTTACATTCATGCATGGTTTTCTGCACCATTTTCACTTTGTGCTGTTTTATTCTTATGCACATGCTTTGGAAATGGGAATGTGAAATATCTGTCATGTTAATAAAGAACTAAAATTAAAACTGACAGATCGAGAATTTTATTGCATAATTAACTGTCATTGAAACTTTAAAGGTCACACTTTACAATAAGGTTCATTAGTGAAGTACGTATCATTTATAAATATTAGTTTATGTTCATTTCAGCATTTACTAATGCATTATTAAATTCACAAGCTGTGTTTGTTAATAGTAGTTAATGCACTGCAAGACCTTCTGCTTTTATGCACTTTGTTCAGTTAAATCAGACATGTGTTTCAACTGTGCTTAACAGTGCTCTGACACCACAGTCTCTCATCATTTTACATTTAACCAAATTTACTGAGTGAACTACATTTAAAGTGGTAACACTTCATTTCAGTCTTGCTTCAAAGAATGCAAAGTACTAAATCTGCTTTGTTGAAGGTTATCAATGACATTTTATTCACTCTTAACTCTGATTCTTGCTGAATTTCAATCTTATTTGATAAGAGTGCAGCAGTTTTGAAACTGTAGATCATGATAAACTTTACAAAGACTCAATCATGTTGTATGTTTCAGGGGCCTGTACAGGAGTGGTTTACTTCAGAGAACATTTTCTGTTGATGTAGGTAAATGTTTCTCATCTTGTGCTCAAATCTCTTATGGTGTTCCACAGGGTTCCATTTTGGGTTGTCCAGATTGTCTGCATGACATAAAGTACTGGTTGGACATTAATCTTTTACAGCTAAACAATGGTCTTATCCCATCAACTCTGACCTCTGACATTGTCAATCAGTTTGGTTTCCCTTCTTCTAATGTGCGCAGCTGTGCCAAAAAGCTTGGTATTACTTTGAGCCCTCATTTTGTTTTAAAAAGTAGGCTTAAAGGGTTAATGCTATTCATTGTGATTTACTGCATTTTTTTAGTGTGTAATTTTTCATTTGTCTATTTTTTGTTTGTTTTATCATTTGTCTAGTCTGGTCTAGTTAAGATCATCAATTGTGTCTTGGTCATTTTGGACCATGGTTAATCTTGCTAATAGGCTGTTGGTAAATATATTTACCATATTTAGCAGGTAACCTAACAATAATAATGACGTAACATCCATGACTGTTCCTTTACATTATTCTTTTAAAGTGCCAGTTGATCTAAATTGCACAACATGGTGTCCTGAACTGCTGTGGACATATTTCGTGTGAAAGTACACCTGTATTATATGGACTGTCTCAGTTTCAACATAATCCGGCCACTGCCTTAAATCCACATAATAAATGCATTAGAGGTGTTGTGTAAAGGACATTAGCTAATAAACACCATCAATTTTCAGAGAATAATGCTGTGAAATGTCCAGATGCTGGTTATGTCATAAGATATGATGGTATTTAAAAGCCAGAGCACTCCATTCCTGCAACACAACTAACCAATGCACAATGATTGCACTTCTGTATGTCATACTCTTCGGGTCCACTGTTGTCGATTCGGTAAGTACAGTACAAGTTTATTTGGTCATACTTTATATTAGGTGGCCTTAACTACTATGTACTTACATAAGAAAATAAGTACAATGTATTTATAGTAGTCATATTGTACTGCACAACTCTTCTGCTGCTATTGAGGAGGGATACGGGTAAGGTTAGGGACAGGTTTGGTGGTATGGGTAGTTTTAAGGGTGGGTTAAGGTGTAAGGGATGGATCAACATTGTAATTATAAATGTAATTACAGAAATTAATTATGGTTTATATATTAATTAAGGTATTTTTAAAAATATAAGTACAATGTAAAAACATGTATGAACACAATAAGTGCATTGTACCAAATGATTCATTTAAATATAAGTACATAGTAATTCAGGCCACCTAATATAAAGTGGGACTGTTTACTTCTATAACATGTTTAAAAGCAGCAGAAACTGAGCAAAGAGCTACACAGTTAAATTATCAGCAAGTATCAGGGGGCAGTTTGATCCTACAGGATGCACGAGGCTTTGTGAAACCATTGTCATTGCTTTGATTCAAGAGCCAACCTGACTGGAAGTCAATCAATGATAAACAGTCAGTGTAGATGTAGTTTTGGTCCAAACGCTGTAGCTTCTTAAATTCTTGACTGTTCATATGTTCATATGACTGGCAAATGAACAATCTGAACAAACTGAAAGTGGGACAGGTGTATTATACAGTGTATAGACAATTTCAGCAGGCAAAAAGATATGAAGACATGTACAACAGTCTTTAGATTTAAAACAAAACTGTAATCATTACTTATTGATAATAAAAGTATAACAATATATATATTCTAATAAAAAATCCTTAAATGCAATGTAACTCTTATTGGGTAAAAGTGTCTTATCACCTGTCTTCTGTAGGCACTCAGTACCTGGGCTGAGGGCAGCGCCTCTGGTGGAGAATGTATGTGTGAGGCTTTCCTTCCCAACAGCACATTTCCAATAGGAGAGCTCATCTTGCTAGAGAGCACAGCAGTTGAGATCAACTACAAACTGGAGATGGAGATTAGCAAGGTTTGGTACAACCTTTAGAATTATAAGACTAAGATGAAGTGAAATGGTTTAACAGTTTTCCTCTTGTGCAGGTGGAGATTTATGAAGTTAAACTAAAAGTCTATATAGCAAAGATTGTGAACCTGACAGTGCTGATCGAGCTGATGGAGGATGACCCCGACTCTTACAGTGAGCTCCATATAGAGGAGGTGAAAATCAAGATCAAGCAGGTGGAGGCTGTAATTGTGGAGCTGCAGGCATCTATTCAGACCACCTCAACCGTGCTTATATCCATACGTGAACAGGTGACCATCTTCAGCTAAATTGGTGTTACAGTACAAGATTTCAAAGCAGGTCCAACAACTAACACCAGCAATAAACAAGCACTAAACTGGTCCAAACAATCAGCTTACTAGTTTCTGATTCTCAAACATTGACTCACCGTTGCCTCACAAAACAAGACGGTACCCAGTTTGAGGCCTTTCATCTTTGTTAACCTTGTCCGGTCAGATCCAAGGAAGTTTACATTTTACGCCAAGTTTACGTTTACATCCAAGGTTAGGTGCTTACACATTTCTGTTGTTCACCTATAATTGACCTATGATTTTAGGAATGAGTTATGGTTATGGTTAAGGTATAACTGTAAGTTTTCAGACAGGAATGTTTTTCCATACTCAGAAACAATACTTTGTTGCGTTTGAATGTTCTCTTAGTCTTGCTGGGTGCTCTGATTTCCCAACAACCTAATGACTTGAGGAGATTCTGACACTCTTAAACCACCTATGTGTGTTAGCTCTGAGATGGACTGTTGATTAACGTTGTGATCAAATTGTCATTTTGAAACAGATCAATGTTATGATTGCCGTGCTGACTCGACTGGAGATCACCTATGATAAGAACCTGGTTCTCGTGACACGTCGAGAATATATCATTCTTCAGCAGAAACTAGAGGAGTGTGAGAGACGTCATAATGAAATCTTTAACCCTGATATTGGTAAGTCTTTCTTCTTCGAGACATTGAATGTAAAACTCTGTTTTCAATCATCCATAATTAACTCAATTACTTGTTTTACAAGGAATCTGCAATCATGGTGGAATAAGAAGATTCAGCAAACCCATTATCAGCCAGCTGAATGCAAATCTGAATGCAGGTTATAAGTATGGAGGATGGGGCAAAGACTCAAATCCCCTGCCTGGT
>JAUMHI010000019.1:3605230-3616160 GCA_032359435.1 Enteromius unitaeniatus
TTGTTGTCTGGGACAATGTGTCTTTCCACCGCTCTGCTGTGGTTCAGAACTGGTTTCAGCAACATCCACATTTCACATAATGTCTAGTATTTATTTTTTTCTATTTATTTTTTTGTAACAGTAAATTTACCTCTGTCCTCCGTCTGTCACTCCCAAGTTTGTTTTTATTTACTTTAGTTTTGACCTGTGTTTTTCATGAAATTAAGTCTCCTAGTGGCTCCATTTGGCCTAGTGAACGCCAGATCGATTTTGAGCAAAACGTTTGTTCCCCGGGACTTTTTCAGCTCCTGTGATCTGTATTTTCTGTGTGTGACTGAGACGTGGGTGAGCGCAGGTGAGACCAGTTATTTATCTGATCTTTTACCTGTGGATTGTTGCTATTTTAACTCGCCACGGACATCAGGCAGAAGTGGAGGTATAGCGACTATTTATAAAAAGGAGTTTAAATGTAAGCAGTGCTTCTTACAGCCCTCCTTTTCAAGTTTTGAAATTTCCTCGTTTGAGGTGAGTTGCACAAACCGGGATTCTGCGCTGTCATTTATCGTCCCCCGAAATACAATAAGGACTTCATAAATGACTTCTCTGATCTTTTAGCTGACATAATGCCCAAATACGATCATGTTCTTATTATTGGGGATTTTAATATACATGTGTCTTCAGAGAAACCACTGGTAAAGGATTTCTTAAACCTCATTGACTCTTTTAGCTTGGGGCAGTCCGTGTCCGGCCCTACACATGAGCACGGTTACACATTGGACCCTGTTCTTTCATTTGGTTTGCCTATCACTAATCTGGAGATCTCTGACTTTGTACTCTCAGATCATATGCCTGTGTTATTTAATGTTGGTTTTTCACATACTGCAGTTAAAGTCTCTCGGCGATGCCGGGTTATTAACCCTTCCACTGCCATACAGTTTTCTGCTGCCTTCCATCAGCTCTGTGCTCCTTCTGACTCCTTTGGAGCGGAAGAGCTACATTGTCTACATACATTCAAACCATCATAGACTCTGTGGCTCCATTAAAAACCAGGCAGTCTGAGCCTTGGTCTAATGACCACACTCGTGCTGTTAAGAGGGAATGTCATCAAGCAGAACGCATATGGAAAAAGGATATACTGCAAGTGTCTTTTCAAATTCTAAAAGACTGCTGGCACCACTACCAGAACACTGTTAAAGAGTCAAAAAGGGAATACTTTGCAAATACTATCTCTTCCAACAGCCATAATCCACGTGTGTTATTTCAGACCATCGACTCTCTTCTTAATACACCAACAAATGTCTGTTGTGAAGTTTCATCTGATATGTGTAATAATTTTCTGAGCTTTTTTATAGAAAAGGCTATCGCCACCAGAGCTCTAATCACGGCTCCTGAAACTGATTCCTCTGTTTTTACTCAATTTGAGCTTGTGACTCTCGCCACCTTAGGGGATGTGGTCAGTCATATTAAGCCTGCTGGTTCCCCCCAGGATTCTTTTCCTCCACGATTTTTTAAATACGTAAAGTGACATACTATGTAAAGTACTATGAACCTCCATGTCACAATTTTGGGCATGTTGAGAAATAAATGAGTTTCTTCAGTGTGCAACATTGGTCTTGTGTAGTGTTTGGTGGATTTACTTTATATTTGTACTTTGTTGATGGTAGCCTACTCTAATCATAGGGAAGCAGAAGTGCTAAAAGTGTTTTAGGTTTATCACAGCAGAGTGTAATTTGTGCAAACAGAGTATGGTAAATGTGAAATGTGTGTTTATTATGGTAAAAAGTGTGGTTTTTAAACATAAGTGTATAGTTTTTAGAAGAGTGTTTAATTTCTCAAAGGATCTGTAGTGTTTTGCTAATTGGGTGTGTAATTGTGCTAATTGTGTGTACTGTTACACGGGTCCTGTTTTCAAAATCGTGCTTAACCAATCCAAAAAAACTGTAAATGAGTTTTTTTAGGAGTCTTAAAAATCTCCTTGGGTTTAAGACTGCAGTCTTTGCAACTTTTATTTTAATATATTTTTTTTTCCTTTGTGTGTTTCAGGTAAAAAAGGCGATGGTCCTCGTGATCTCAAAGCCAGTCAGGTTACTCCTCGTACGGCAGTTTTGTCTTGGAAAGCACCTGTATCAGCCGTCAGCAGTTACAAGCTGAGTTATTACACGGATGGCCAGGACATTCAGGTTAGACTTTGACATTAGTAGCACATCAGTGTGAGTAATGACAGTTTGCCTCCATAAAATAGTCTCTGTTTGCTCATGCTCTCATCACACTGAGCAGTTACCTTGACCTGACTGTCTGTTACAGTTTGAATATGAGTTTCCTTCACACAGGAGGTGATTCTGGACCCCACAATCCAGGAGCTGAAGTTAAGCAGACTGTACCCATCGTCGACTTACACAGCACATCTGCAGGTCAAGCGGGATGGTCTGTACATGAGTGCCATCTCCACAGACTTCACCACTGGTACTGATGATGACATCTGCTTCTGAGTCCCTAGATTAATCTCAAAACAACTTCACATTTCACCATAAAATCAAATATGTCAATATTTTTATATTTTTTTTACATTTATATTTGCAATTATTTGCAAAAAAAATATATATATATATATATATATATATATCATTAGTCGTAATAAACAAATGTTTTTTGTCATTTAGCATAAAGAGATCACTGGTGAAAGTTTCTGAACAGACACTAGAAAACATTTAATTTATACATCATGATAGTGGCCTATCTAGCATTGCCTTTTGTTTTATGCTGATTCAAAAACTTAGAAACATTGCTTTTTATATATACACTCACCAGCCACTTTATTAGGCACACCTGTCCAACTGCTCGTTGACACAAATTTCTGATCAGCCAATCGCATGGTGGCAACTTAATGCATTTAGGCATGTTGACATGGTCAAGACGAACCTCTGCAGTTCAAACCGAGCTTCAGAATGGGGAAGAAATGTGATTTAAGTAACTTTGAACGTGGCATGGTTGTTGGTGCCAGACAGAATATTTCAGAAACTGCTGATCTTCTGGGATTGTCATGCACAACCACCTCTAGGATTTACAGAGAATGGTCCGAAAAAGGGAAAACATCCAGTTAGCAGCAGTTTTTTGGATGAAAATGCCTTGTTGATGCCAGAGGTCAGAGGAGAATGGCCAGAGTGGTTTGACCTGATTGAAAGTCAACAGTAACTCATGAATGCACAACACATCAAACCTTGAGGCAGATGGGCTAAAGCAACAGAAGACCACACAGGATGCCACTCCAGTCAGCTAAGAACAGGGAACTGAGGCTACAATTCGCACAGGCTCACCGAAATTGGACAATAGAAGATTGGAAAAATGTTGTCTGGTCTGATGAGTCTCATTTTCTGGTGCGACACTTGGATGGTAGGGTCAGAATTTGGCTTCAACAACATGGATGGATCCTGCCTTGTATCAAGGGTTCAAGGGCTGGTGGTGGTGGTGTAATGGTGTGGGGGACATTTTCTGACACACTTTGAGCTCCTTAGTACTAATTGATCATCGTTGCAATGCCACAGCCTACCTGAGTATCGTTGCTGACCATGTCCATCCCTTTGTGACCACAGTGTACCCATCTTCTGATGGCTACTTCCAGCGATGGGCCATAGCGTCGCTACAAGTAGTGTCGCTACTAGTTTGACTACATTTCTCAGTAGCATGTTGGTAGGGTCGCTATTTTCACAATCAAATAGCTTTTCAGTAGCAAAGCTATTTTATTGATCAAGTAGTGCGGTAGCATCCACACAAGCTAACGTTACATTTCCCAAGCATTTCTGACGCTTAAGTACAAATCGGAAATACAAATGCTACGGATCACTGATCCTAGATCAGTATATGAGGCCACCACCATACACGGGCCAATGCAGCCGCCCGCAGTAATGTCAGTGACTGCGGTTGGCAATGAGCTTTTTGGTGTTAGCGCCACCTTCTGCACCGGACGCGTGACATGCTTGGGCGAACACTTTTTGGAAAGATGGCAGAGGAAGGAGAGGAATTGATCCCGAGGGGGGAATAACCGTGGCCGTACCTCGAGAAGTTAATGACGCTGAATGAGACAACGGTCTTTTTTGCCATGTTGGTACTGTTTAGAGTAGTTTATAATAATGTTGTTTGTCCTGTGGTTTAAGCTGCACTGAGTTAAACATATGCATGCATTCAGATTACAATACACACACACTCTCGACACCTATTATTATTTGTTATTATGTTTGTTTCTGTTGACAAATTGGTTTGGAACAATTGTTAAATACATAATTGCACAGTTATGCATGCCTATCTGTTTGAATGACATTTTTTTATCACTAAGGTAGCACTGATTTAAAATTGGTTCAATAAAAAAAAAAATAGCTTAGATCTAGTTAAGCTACTTTTGCCATGTTGCTGTAGCTTAGCTTGCTACATTTCTCAGGGTAGTAGCTTGAGTGTAGTTAAGCTACATTCAATGTAGAGTAACTGATAGCTTAGCTTTCTACATTTTCTAAGTGGCTTGCCCAACACTGGTCTCTAGTTCTAAAATGTTCTCTGTCAGCCTAACTACATCCCTGCATTTATCACATGTGAATATCACATGTGAAGTAATAAGTAACTAAACTTAGTTACATGTGGCATGACATGAAACTTGTGAAAAACAGAGTGAAATGAGAAATGAAACAGAGCGATCAATAAATTAATGGAGCGAGGAAAAAAATTAGACAATAATAGAAAACAATCAAATCCGCGAGTGGATGACAAACTAAATGGCAAATGAATACCAATGAACTGCACTCAAGGTTTTTAGATTAACTTACTACCTTTCTTGATGAGGGAGCTTTTCTTTGAGGTTTGGCCACAATGGCCACTATCAAACTGCATCAGCAGAATTATTTCATAGTTTGTTCCCTTAATTCAAGACCATTTATTGTATGTAAAAACACAGTTATAATGTACAGTGCAATCAGGCCTAACTGGCCCAATTGACCTGTATTCACACTACATACTTGGAACTCCTGGTATCTGTAATATTTACAAATACAAATTATTTCAGTGTGGTGCTCAACACACAACTGCAGTTGCTGTATGCATAGGATGTATGAACAGTACTTGGTTATAGTGTATATTGTCACTTGACCCTAAATAGTCTTACACGCAGAAGTCTTGTTGCTAACCATATCAATAAGTTGCTTCATTGTTTTCTTTCAGGAATCAGGATCAATATCATGTTAATGTTAATGACGTAACATTTTGTCGAAGTATCAGTTTATTTTAGATTTACATAACACATATTAAGTATCAAAACTTAGGTGTTTTGTTTGAAAAGTACTTAACAGTTAATGCATCCCTATGTTGAGGGAGCAAAAACTATTGTGGCATTTGTACAAACCATAACATACCACAAAAAAAGAAAATCCCTCAAAAAAAGAGCTACCCTAAAAGTCCCAGTGTAACTCGAAATAGATACCATGAAAATGGTGTTCTATTTTGATATCATTGAAATATATTGATTCAGAGATTTGAAAAGTATGTAATATCACCAATGCATGAAATTATGGTAGTGGCATGGTATATAATAAATAAACATAATTTCAATGTTGTGAGTTTAACAGGACTGGTGGTTTGTGAGGTGACATTAATTTTAATTTAACCAAGCGAGATTTTCAAGCCAAACACTGCCAGTCAGACAAGCTCAATTGTCAAATCAAAACATTTAGCTCAGTTTTAGAAGATTTCGAATTTTGTCAATAAATTTAAATGGTACCTTAAACGTTGAGTATTTAATAATTACACATATAGTAGATACAGAATTATTGATACACCAGACATTCTCCTGTTTTTTGTACCACCTTTAAATTCATGTTTTATGTTTCTTCCCTTTTTAGTGCTTTTTCTGGCTGTTCTTTGGACTCCACTTCTGTTTGTGCATTCTGCCTTCCTCTCATGTATGCATTCAGACTCTCCAGTAAATCAATGGAGTGATTGATCAGAACAGCAAGCCAAGCCAGTCCAAAGAATATCCAGACTGCCATCAGACAACTGTACCACTCTGGGTAGTTTATTGTTGGGTTGTGATCTGTTAGGAAAAACATGGATGTAAAGATAGTGTTATCAGGGTTGGCATGATATAATTTGAATCAAATTGGATTTGAAAATTGATGTAATGCAATGTCAAGATGGCAAATTCACACAAGTGCAGCTCTTAGAAATGCAACATGCAGTCATGACAGAGGAATTTGATTAATCCAGCATAAGTTTTGCATGAAAACAAATTATGACTATGACAAATGTGTCATAAAATGTGATTATGACAAAATCATCAATTTTGACTCAGTATGGCTATTTACTCTATGCCTGTTACAATATGCCTTTTTGCACTCCCATTATACCCTCACGTGTAAGTAAATAAGTATTATTATTATTAATTTATTTTATGTTAACTATTCAAATGTACCTATTAACCTCATAATTTCAGTTAATTATATATTGACTTTTAGCTCTGTTTTGAAGATTGTCTAGGTATTTTTACCATATCTAGTAAAATTGTATTTATTATTAAATTTAATGAGTTCAATATATTATTAAATGCTATGCATTCATTCAATATGAATTTCTTTGAATTACTTTCTATTGGCTTAAATACATTTTAAATTTGAATTACAATTCTGCATCTTATTTGCTACCTCAATTCAGTATTCAAATTCAGGAAAATTTTAAATCAATTATGAATGACACCCAACTCAAGCTATGATGTCATTTCCTGATTGGAATACTTACATATAAGAATAATTACAGAACTTTCAGAGGATTAACAGTAAAACAAAGAAGGCACACACACACTCACACACACACAGAAGCTAAATAGTCAAAATCTAATAACCATGGTGTGAACACATCATAATAAAGGTGCATGCTGACAACTAAAAATACTTAAATATAAAAGAGGAAGTATAAATAGTTTGTTCATTTTTATATGTGTAGTCTCTTACCTGCAACATAATCTCCAAATCCAATGGTGCTAAGGGTTATGAAGCAGTAATAAATAGCTTCAGCATAACTCCATCCCTCATACTCTTTAAAAAGCAGCATAGGAACCACAAAATACAGAAACGCTGAGCACACAAAAGATATACTGTGAATGGATATCCTTATCCATTTCTGTGGAAAGGAACAAATTCATGGTTACAGTGTGTTTGCACACTAAGGTCAAGCATATTAATTTCTAGTTGATCACATTAATTCAAACCCACAACATAAACTTTATTGCTGACTGTAAAAAAAACAAAACAAGCAAACATAAAGTTTAA
Organism: Enteromius unitaeniatus; assembly: GCA_032359435.1. Classification (NCBI taxonomy): domain Eukaryota; kingdom Metazoa; phylum Chordata; class Actinopteri; order Cypriniformes; family Cyprinidae; genus Enteromius; species Enteromius unitaeniatus. Next base: position 3,612,511 of record JAUMHI010000019.1, read on the forward strand.
TTCTCACCCCTTTATCAATTTTTTTCTCCAGAAAATTGCAAAAATTCCTTTCAATTGCCAGCATGTATTTTCCAACTCTATTTAAGATCACTACATTCAGGGGAACGCCAAAAAGTGCAAACAAAACACAAAAGATTTGACCAGCTGTCGTCAATGGAATTATATTCCCATAGCCTGTAAAAAGATGAACATTCTATATAATATCTTCCCATTTGTATAGATGCTACACAATAAACTGGACTGTCAAATCCAGTGTGGTAAGTGTTCCATCCTTTACCTATAGTTGTGACCACAGTTGCCGCAAACACAGATGAGCTGGTAAATTTCCAGAAACCATCTGCGGTGTCATTGCTCTCTGGACTCAAACCACTCAGGGAAGCAGCTTTTATCATCTTTAAAACAGTAATGATAATCAATAAGCATGTATCATGTATACAACCACAAATTGGTCTAGGTTTTTTGATAGGTGGTCTTGATTATTTTCAGTACAAATTTACATTTTAAAGACTTTTATTTATTATTTTATTTATTTATTATTTATATTTTTTGGACAGTTAAGTTAAATGAACGACAATGGCTTCAAAAATTTGCGCTGAAATGGTTAAAAAGATAGATTAATAAATAGACAGACAGACCGGCTAATGCACAAGTAAATAAATAAATAAATAAAATTTGTCCAAATATTCCCTTACCCCAGTCCCTACACCGATACTGTTTTAGTGAGCAATAAAATTATTTAAGCAACATCTACTCTACAATCATACCTGTGTCAGCTCTCGGAGACCATTCTGACCCACACATGGGTACTTCTCAAGTAGTTTAATTCTCTTCTCTTTAAGGAGATCAATCTGTTGAAGCACATACCATCCTTCTAGTTTCCAGAAGATCAAACCTCCAACAAGGACATAGGCTACATAAATAACTCCAAGGAACAGGATGGAAGGGAACCGAGCTACGCTGAGAAAATGGCATAGTTTTCCCGGAAACATGGGAAGCATGGTTCCTTTGGTTGCCTGGCTCACCTGTCCACCGATGCAGCTGCAGTATGGTGCTACTGGGTGTGGATTTACTGTTTATGTGACAGGCAAATCACTCCCTTGTGTAATGAATGCCAGAATCAGACCTTATGACCTGGCATGCAAATGTTAATGGAAGGAGGGCTTAAGATACAGTGAGTGAAGAGTTAAAAAGGGGGACTGAAGTGGTTAGAAGCTGCAGTTAGTACTCTCTGCCAAAGATTTCATGTTCTTGTATCAAAACTTATATTTTCCATTTAAAGTTTTTTTTTTTTTTAAACATCAATCCGTTTAAAGAGTACATAATCACACAACAAGAAGAGTAAAGTCATCTGATCATCTGTACGTCTTACCATTGGTTCACCAAAACGGTGGCAAACACAATGCTTATACATATATGCCAATATATGAAACCTCAATATTTACTATTCCCAAATCTCTGAACCACTGCACTTGAGTTCAGTTATGTAGGTATGAATAAATAAAGAAATAGATATAGGTTGAGTTATGGTCATTTGAATGTGTATTTGAATATGGTTTAGGTAAAAAACAAAAAACAAAAAAAAAAAACAGAAGTTAGAATAAACATAACAAGATATGTGCACAAAGTATTTGTTAGAATACAAACATTTGTGATGTGTTTTAATATTAGATATCTAACCAATAAAATACACAGTTAACAAACCGAAAAACAAACAAATAAACAATTTTTAATAAACAAGTCAAGTCACTTTATATAACGCTTTTAACAATGCAGGTTGTTGCAAAGCACTGAACATTATCCAGTAGGAGAACAGATTGATGGTAATGTATAATGAAGAGAATTAAACTATTTATCAAATGCAGAGACGGTCTCTGTCAACAAATAATAAAATAACTAAGCAACTAAGTTTTATTCATTTATTTTCTTGACACAATAATGTACTCAAGAAATGGCTGGCTGCTCACTGTTCATCTCCATGCAATTTGAAGAATATTTCAGATGTGTGACTTGTTGCCTGTATACACTGAAATATATTATTATTTATTATCAGTTAACATTTCCTTATAATATGAAGCTTGTTAATAAAATTATGTTTTATTCATGTGTCTAAATACTTGGAAATAACTGGTCATGAGTTTACGTTATAATGTCTCTAAATGATAATGTCTAAACAATTAGATTAAAGCAACATTATAAACTACCATGTCTTTGATTATAATACATATATACTCTTATAATACTTTACATGTGATGGGTACCGTACTGATTGTATGAATAAAGAAAGCAAAGAAAGGCCACTTACGCCTGTTCAATCTAATGAAAGAAAGTGCTGCTCCCTTATGCAAATTACTGCTCAGAACCTAATTTTTCAAACAAATCTATTCATAGTCATGCAAAATAGTGCATCATAAAACAAAAATGAATAGATCTCAAAGATTATTGAGCACAGAAATATAGAAAATTATTTTGATAAATATAGAATATATTTATTAACAACTACAGTTTTCAGGTATTTTGTAAAAGTCCCAGAAAGAAGTGACTTAAGCATAATTTTGTTAAGCACACTTTAAAATAAATAGAAATAAATATATAAAAAAACGTGGGAAGTCTGTTGTTTAGTACGTTGTAGGTTCTTCGTACTATTTCTTCCAAACATTTTGCTAGTAGTTGCTTCAAAAATAGACATAGTAACTTTATTTTGAAATCTGTCTGACCTCTTCAGGATGTGCCAATTGCCTTTCTGATATTATTGATTTTCTCAAAAAAGCAGCATTCCAAAATCATCTCTCTGGGAATCTGACTTGGGGGGTGAGTGTTGTTATAGCTTCCTGTTTATAAGCTGTGGCTAGTTCCACATCAGAAGCAAGAAGGCTTTTTAATAGATGCTTTAGTGAAGTTAAGTTACTTAAGTTTCGTCCGGTGTCACATCCACTAAGCTCTTCTGCATTGTCTTTTTATACTCTGTACTGACCTTGATTTTTGTCCAAGGTGATTTTGTTGGGCTAATTCTGACTGACTTTCACAGGAGCAATATCATCAATGACACTTTTTAGTTAAAGGAATCAAGGAGAAGATCAATAGAGAGAAGAAATTGTTGGTGTTAAAGATTCATAAATAGCACACTTCTTTTAATTTAATGCATATCTTACTGACAGAAAAAGATCTAGATTCAGTGGTAGAAGAGATTAATATATTAAAAAATAAAATAAAATAAAAAAAACTACCTAACACTGTTCGGGAAGCATACACTCTGTTAGAGTTTGGGTGCTAAATAAAAAGATCTGCCACCCACAGTCGATTTTGATATTCTAGGTATTTTCAAATGGGCAGAGTTTTGAGAACGCAGGAGGCGTTGAGGACTATAATGTGATAAGAGCTCGTTCAAGTACTGAGGAGCTAAGTCATTCAGGGCTAATTAACAGGATTTAAAAATCTATCTATCTATGTTTAGATATAAACAGAGAGGTAAAACAACGATCAGATGATAGAAGCAGCTCATTTGTAACTGTATTCAAACAGTCTCAATGATACAGTCCAATTCCTGACTGGAATTCCTCAAAAATACAATTTTTCGTCCTCTACTATTTTCAATATACATGCTGCCCCTTGGTAATATTATTAGAAAACACGGGATCAATTTTCATTGTTAT